>PYST01000079.1:0-82139 GCA_003049485.1 Ophioceras dolichostomum
TGATAGGAGAGATTGATTGAGATTCAAAGCCCTCTTCTCGAGGGGGCAGTCAGTCATTACCGACAGGAGCAATACAATACCCTTTCACCTGAGCGTGGAGGTGCGAGGCTTCGAACGAAGTTGGGACATACGGATGTGACAAAGGAGGCTTCAGGAGAAATTACTTGGATTCTTTGGTACACAGCTCTCACAAAGGGAACTAAATTGAGCTAGGAAACTGACCCCGGGAACCTCGTTCTTCTATACACAAGCCCACCGTTCCCTAGACGTTTGCGTCCCCAGTAACCGGACACCCGTGCGTTCTATCAAGAAAGGCGCCTGCCCCACCTCTTCTCCTTAACCTGCAGCCTTCTAGGTGCTCTTCTCGAGCTCAGCCAGAATCTTCTCACCCTTCTCCCGCGCCGACGCGAAGTCGCCAACCATGTAGAAGGCTCCCTCAGGCAGGCTGTCGCCCTCACCGCTCAGGATGGCCTTGAACGAGGCAATGGTGTCCTTCAGGTCGACAAGCTTGCCCTCAATACCAGTGAAAACCTGGGCGACTGTGAAAGGCTGGCTCAGGAAACGCTGGATCTTGCGGGCACGCTCGACGGTCAGCTTGTCGGCCTCAGACAGCTCGTCCATACCCAGAATGGCAATGATATCCTGCAGCGACTTGTACTCCTGAAGGATCTGTTGGACGCGGGTGGCCGTATCGTAGTGGTCCTGGCCGACAATACGGGGGTCGAGCATGCGGGACTTGGAGTCGAGGGGGTCCACAGCCGGGTAGATACCCAACTCAGAGATACCTCGGGACAAGACGGTGGTGGCGTCCAGATGGGCGAAGGTGGTGGCGGGGGCGGGGTCAGTCAGATCGTCAGCGGGCACGTAGACGGCTTGCACCGACGTAATGGAGCCCTTCTTGGTGGTGGTGATGCGCTCCTGCATGCCACCCATGTCGACGGCGAGAGTGGGCTGGTAACCGACAGCAGAGGGGATACGGCCCAGAAGAGCCGATACCTCAGAACCGGCCTGGGTGAAGCGGAAAATGTTGTCGATGAAGAGAAGCACTGGAGAGAGGAGCGACAGTCAGTAAGGAGCAGACTGGGTGAGACAAGGGCGAAGTGATCTCACCGTCTTGGCCCTCCTCATCCCTGAAATATTCAGCTACAGTTCTGGTTGTTGTTCGCGTTACGGTTAGCCAAAGGTAATTCAAATAAGCATACAGTATGGTGTTGGGGTATGGTGGCAGCCAGAAGGAAGGGATAGGAAGTATGGTATGGTGTTAGGGTATGGTGGCGGATAGCAAAGTGTAAGCAGCTGTCAAAACACATACAGGCCAGTCAGGGCAACACGGGCACGAGCTCCTGGGGGCTCGTTCATCTGACCGAAGACCAGCGCGACCTTGGACTCGCCATCCAGCTGGATGACCGAGGTTTCCTGCATTTCGTGATACAGATCGTTACCCTCACGGGTACGCTCGCCGACACCAGTGAAGACCGAGTAACCACCGTGAGCCTTGGCGATGTTGTTGATCAACTCCTGGATGAACACGGTCTTGCCGACACCAGCACCACCGAACAGACCAATCTTGCCACCACGGGCATAGGGCGCCAGCAGGTCGACGACCTTGATGCCCGTGACCAGAATCTCAGCGGTAGTCGACTGCTCGGTGAACTCGGGGGCCTCGGCGTGGATAGGCAGGCGCTTGTCCGTCTTGATAGGACCGCGCTCGTCAATCGGATCGCCGGTGACGTTCATGATACGGCCGAGCGTAGCCGGGCCCACGGGGATGGTGATGGGGGCACCGGTGTCGCTAGCCGTAGCGCCACGGGTAAGACCCTCGGTACCTGGGTAGACACAACAAAGAGCGAGAGTTAGCGCCCAAGGAAGCCCTGAGCGATCAGGCAAAGTGCAAAGGTACATACCGTCCATAGCAATGCAACGAACGACATTCTCGCCCAGATGTTGCTAGATTACAAGTTAGCATTGCATCCGAACACCCAAGAAGCAATAGACCATTCTGCCAATAGATTGAACTTACTGAGACCTCCAGAACAAGCTTCTGGCCGTTGTTGATGGTCTCCAGAGCGTTCAGGATAGGAGGGAGCTTGGCCGTGTCGAATTTCACTAGAGAAGTGTTAGCGGGAATTACAGAGCAACTAAGCATCGAAGCCTGCCAAAAGGTCGATGGGTTATCAAGGTGACAATGTTTCGCATACCATCCACCACGGCACCGATGACCTAGAAAACAAAGAGGCAGAGAGCGTTAGCCGCCGAGAGTCCGAAAGCCCTCGATTTTTCTCCGCACTGAGCTTGGCCACAGTATGGGCGGCCAAGCCCTCTTTCCCTCCCACAGTTCAGTCGCAGTCACTCACCTGGTAGATTTTGCCATCACCGACACCCGCAGTGCTGGCAAATCTGGAGCCGAGAGGAAGTTTAGAGAATCTTGAGCTGGCCGGCCGAGCAGCAAGGCGGTAGGCCGCCGTGGCTGGGCGAGCTGCCCTGGCGAAGGAAGAAATGCCGCTGGAAAAGAAGGCGGGCGCCTTTGGTCAGCTCAATTGGGCGCAATTGACGGGCATGCGCATCAATACGCGCATGAATCGATAGCTACTGACCTCTTGAACATCTCTACAGACGGTAAAGAACGACCAGAGATGGGAGTGGAGAGGAGAGGGTGGATGGGTTTGTGAGAAACTTTCCAGTTGGTAAAAACTGAGGCAGTTTTGGGTCGGGAATCCACGCTGGTTCTCGGTAAAGAAGCTTTCGCTCGAGTCACGTGATATTTACCTCACTGATTTGGCTTAGCGCCGAAATTTCCCGGACTCCTCAGTAAGTGGAGCTTCCCGTTGCTCCGAGCCCGGCAAAAAAGCTCTACCAGACTCAGGAGGCTCCAGCCTCACCTACGAGTAGGTACCTCTAGGCATGTTAGAAAAGCGTACAGATAAAAAAAAAGGAAAGCAAAAACGAAGCCCACTCCGATGCCAAGGAACAGGAGCAGTGGCCACGAAAAATGCCTCTCACAGTGGGACAACGTACGGGCGGATTCAAATACACAGGCAAAAATGCATACAAGTCCGACAAAGCCTAAGATTTTCCCCAATGCAGCACCCTCCTACGTACCAAAAAAGAAAAAAAAAAGTACGGAAGCTCTACTCCACAGAAGGCACCGAGGGGAGGCGTCACGTTCGGCGCGGGAAGCGTAAGAGTCGACAATTGATTTCGGTTTATAGTATAAAATTGTATGCGGTACCGAATAAATGCGTGTGAAATGGCTGTCCTTACTGTGGTATCCACGATTGGTGGCCGCCGAAGGTTTTTGGGAGGCCAGACGGGCTGATTCTACAAACTTGGTCCGTCGTATCTCGGGAGTTTTGTCCATTCATTTGCTATGTGTTCAACTTTGGCAATTTCAAGTTTATGTATGTTTCCTCTCCTCCAAACGCCACCCGGGGCTCGAGGGTCGGCCTTGTTACCTTCCACAACCGCAAGCCCCGACATCTGCAAATCTTGTACGGGGGCGCTCACGCAAGGGCCAGAACCTGGAGCACGGTCAGCAAGTGCTAATCATTGCGTAGGTGGGTGGATATAGAAGCATGTGATCAACAATGCCATCAGGGGGTGGCTGGATCGACTTACAACGGCTGTGCGACACGGCAGGTAGATATGAGTCCAGTTCTTCCGCCCGTTCCAATCCATCGGGGTAGTGAAGAATCGGGTGGACTCTTCGATGCGACTGAGCCCGCCGAACTCTTTAGCGTCCGAGTTAAGAACGATCCGGTACGTGCCCGGGACTTCAATCCCGATCCTGTAGTCGGCGTAGCTCTGGCTCGGGTGGAAGTTCAAGGCGAAGACGACACCTGCCCGCTCGAACACGATCACCTTGTCCCCTTCATGCTTCAATGATATGTACGCCTGCGGGCTGTGCAACCAGCCGTGCTTGTCCTCGCAGTTGTTCATGGCCCGGTCGAAGTTGTTGAGGAACTGGTACCTGAGCAGGTGGTCCTCTGTCAGGTTGAGCTGGCGCCTGGCGTACCAGAACGAGTTCTGGTTGCCCTCGCGGGGGAAGTCTAGCCACTCAGGATGGCCGAACTCGTTGCCCTCGAAGTTGAGGTAGCCCTCACCCCCGAGCCCGTGTGTGAGGAGGCGGATCATCTTGTGAAGAGCCATGCCCCTGTCGATAACCGGGGTCAAGGGCGTCAACACCGACATGTTGGTGTACAGCTCTGCGTCGCAGAGGTGCATCATCAATGTCTTGTCTCCCACGAGACTACGTTGAGGTTTTTGTGAGGTGTTAGTATGTAGCTCATTTTCTGTTGACGTCTGGTGAGGGAGGCAGGGAATTTGTTCTTACGCTTGGTCGTGGCTCTCGCAATAGGCGATCGTTTTTTCGCCGTGACGACGGTTGGTCAGCGTCCAGCAGATGTTGCCGATGTCCCAGTTCTCGTCTTTCTGCTCCTTGAGAATCTTGATCCACATATCCGGAATCGCCATCGCGAGGCGGTAGTCGAAACCCACGCCCCCATACGCATGCGGCAGACAGAGGGTCGGCATGCCCGAGACGTCCTCGGCAACGCTGATGCAGTCGGGGTATAGGTCGTGCAGCATTTTGTTGGCCAACATGAGGTAGGCGACGGCCTCCTCGTCGACCTCAGCGCCAAAGTACTCATGATACCCGCCAGAGAAACCCCTAATAAATCGGTCAATACCAGCGATGCCGGCCGGAGGGACGAACTTGAAGTATAGAAACTGCAGAACAAAAACCAGTTCCGAGCGCGAATGAAAGGGAGGAAAAATAACTTACGTCCCGATGCCATGGTGGTTGTAGAGCATGCTCGTTACGCCATCGAACCTGAAACCGTCGAACTGGTACTCGTCCATCCAGAATCGAAGGTTGCTCAGAAGGAACCTCAGCACCTCATGGTGGCCGTAATTGAACAGCCGGCTGTCCCACAGCTCGTGTCGACCCTTTCCACCCTCATGGAAGTACTGATGGTCGGTCCCATCGAACTCGTTCAGGCCGTCCAGGACATTCTTAGAGGCGTGGCTGTGGACGACGTCGAGCAACACCACAAGGCCCATGGAGTGAGCGGTGTCTACCAGCTCCTTCAGGTCCTCTGGGGGACCGTACCGGCTGCTAGCGGCGAAGAAGTTGTTCACCTGGTAGCCGAAGCTGGCGTAGTAGGCATGCTCCATGATGGCCATGAGCTGGATGACGTTGTAGCCCAGGTCTTTGATCCGGGGCAGCATAGTTTTGGTGAACTGCTTGTAGGTCGTGACCCTGAGCTCGGGGGACGAGATCCCCACGTGAGCCTCATACACCCGAACGCTCTCGGGCTTCTTGGGCCGCCCGTGCTTGAATACATACTTTTCCGTCGGAGGGGGGTTCCAGAACCTGGCATCATACGCCGGCGACACCGAGAGGTCTTGCGTCACGTACTTGATCCACGCCGGAAGCCGATCAACGTGCTCACCGTTGGGCAGGCTGAGCGCGATCTATATCGGATGTTAAATCTCGGAATAAGCCCCCGCCGGATAAGGAGACGGCGCTGAGTGAAATGTGACTTGCCTTGATCTTCGAGTTGTGGGGGATCGCTGCCTGGCCATCAAGGTTGGGCGGGACGACTATCTCGAACACCCCGAAGTCATTCCTTTTCATAGGGTGAGATTCGCGGTTCCAGTGGTCTGATAATGGCTCTTGTCAGGGAACGAGGGATAATAGGAGTGACGGTCCTAGGGCCACGGGGCAAAGGAGGATTATTGTTGAAGGACGGAAGAGGGTTTGCGTACTGAAGTCCCCGATGAGAGACGCCGAGATCGCGTTCGGCGCCCATTCACGATAAGTGATCGAATTGTCTCCGCCCACATTGAGACCAAAGATGTCCGCTCCCTATTTCGAAGAGCCAATGCATTAGACTAGGCGGCGTGAACGAGACGTTTGCGGATGGGAATTGGGCCTGCCTTAGAGAACTTGTCTATTGAACCCTCCGTCTCGTTGATCTTCTTCGCCCATTCTTCCGCCTTTTGGAACCTGCGCTTCAGAGCATCCTTGAATGGCGACAGCCACGGGTCAAGCGTTACGGCCCCTTTGGTGAGCTCATAGATTCGGTCAGCTTGTTCTTCGAATCTTGGAGCTACATGTTTCGATCTGGAAAGTGGAAGGGAAGCCAATTGACATACCAGTGCCGTCCGTTGGGACTTTGCCTGCCTTATCTTTCTGCTCCATGACCAACTTCCTGCCTCTGTATCAAATTTGAGTGTATACGTGTGTCTGCGCGGTTGAAGAATGAGTTGGGGGGAAAATATGACCGGAGCTCTAGATGTAAGGTCGGGTCTTGCTCAACTTCTATGTTGTTGGGACGGGGGTGCTATCTGGGCTGGGCTGTGCGGCTAGATTGGAGGATGGCAGGGGCGGCTCTCTGTTGGAGGGCGGAGTCTTCCGTAGGGATGGCTCGATTGTGAGAGCGAGAGACCAGGAATGCGTTCAGTTTCAGATTAGAGAATATGAGGGACAACAACTCCTGTTATACCGACTAACTGATGACCGACTAGGTAACCGGCACTGCTGCAGATTGTGTTGCGAGGCGCGAAAGAGCTATCACAACAGCAATGACGTATATTACATGAAGGAGAGAGCCTGGCAACTAGTGTGGGGCGCGCGCAGCATGAACACTGCAGCTCATCAAGGATTTTTCTTCAACACAATTCCCAATCGATCCCAACCAACATGAGACGAGGAAATGCCAAGTTTTCTAGGTACAGTTGATAATGCCCTGCAGTGACACTCGGCAAAGATATGGATGCGATGTTACAATTGAAGCATTCCCTGCATCTAACAGGCGACTTTTTGGGATTGATGCTTCTGCAATGTGAAGATACGGGGTAGGTTTATGTATCATCAACGTTCAGTGCTTCAAGTCCCTGAGCTCAACGCACAGATATTTGCAGGGGGCTACCTGCCTAATTGAGGGAGGTCATTCCAGCGGCTATCGCTGGGGTCTGCAATGGAGGGCATGCGCTGGCTGAACCCCGCATTCGGAGCCCGCAGCGTGTCCATTGAACTACAACACCCGTTGACCGCCTACCTACCAGGTGCGGACGGCTCGTCTTGAATGACTTGTTGTCGGTTGCGTGGTCTGCCGAGGGTGATATCTTTCACCAGTCGCTTTCTCATTTGACAGTTTGGCGGGACTCAAGGGCCGCTGAGTGCCGCGCCTTTCTTATCGCCTTTCTTGTCGCTGCGGCCTTGCGGTTTTCAACATCCGAGTATGCCGCCGTCGCGGCCGGACGAGTAAGATGTCGGTCTTCACAAGGCCTTCTCCGTCGCCGCGCTCCATCATCGCGGCTTGCCCCTCTCTGTCCCCTAGTCGACGACGTCCGCTCTCGGCCTCGGCTTGTGCGCATGCAACACATCGGAGAAGTTCAGACTTCAATTCGGGCTTTACGAGTAGCTATGATCCGACCGAGGAGCCTGGGCGTGGCCCCATGTTCAGCAAGCCGGGCTTCGGCGTTCCCCAGTTCTATCCTCGTGACTTGAAGAGGCGAGTCGACGACTTTGTCGTGGGCCAGGACCGGGCAAAGAAGAGCATATGCTCGGTCATATTCAATCACTACCAAGGGTTACGCAGACGGATCCATCTTGACGACTCGAATCGGACTCTTCGGGAGAAGCTCATGCGCCAGAAATTCGCTCGGGACCGCGACCTACACGAGAGACGCCGCGATCACCATGCCGAAGGCAGGGCTGGCATTGGCGGCATGAACTCTACGTTTCAACACTACAACGACGACACTTTCCGCGAGGACGACTTCCCCAACCACCATGACACCGTCCAGGGACTTCACCACCCTGAGCCCTCGGTGACTGACAACTTCCTCGTCTCCGAGGACCCTGCTATACCGTCGCACGTCAAGATTGACAAGAGTAATCTGCTCTTGATCGGTCCCACGGGTGTGGGAAAGACATACATCCTCGAGTAAGTAGGAGGAATTCTGCTGAGGTCTATCTCGTGGGTTCGCGTGGTCGTGTGGTTGTGGAAGCAGCACTCTTACTAACCAAGCTTCCCCTGCTATTTAGGACCCTCAGCAAGCAGCTTAACGTTCCGTTCACAATAAGCGACTGCAATTCGTTCACACAGGCTGGCTACATTGGGCAAGATGTCGAGACCTGCATCGAGCGACTGCTTATCGAGGCGAACTACGACGTTAAGGCCACAGAGCACGGAATCGTGGTTCTCGATGAGTTCGATAAGATAGCCAGGAGAGAGACCATTAATGGCAGAGACGTCGGTGGCGAGGGCGTGCAGCAGGCGCTTCTGAAACTAGTAGAAGGGACGAAGGTCACGATCAATGTCAAGGACAACCGGTCGTCTCGGTCAGCCAGTCCGATCACGAGCAATTATGGCTCCGGCGCGAGCTCCTCCTCGCAACAGCCCCCGCCGTCGTCGAAGGTCGACCAATACACTATCGATACGAGCAACATTCTTTTTGTTTTCTGTGGCGCCTTTGTGGGCCTTGACAAGCTCGTGCTGAGAAGGGTGTCGAAGCCTGCACTCGGGTTCGGTTCCGCGCCCTCGCACTTCTCCTCTGGAAAGGCCAGCCTTCCGCGGGAACTGTACAACCACCTGCCTCACCAGCCCTCGTACGAGGTATCGGATGCAGACGCCTTCACCCCCCTAGACCTGACCACCCCGGCCGACCTGCAGTTGTTCGGCTTCATTCCAGAGCTGATCGGGCGCCTGCACAACATATGCGCTTTGACGCCGTTGTCTTTGGACGAGCTACTTCGCATCCTCACCGAGCCTCGGAATAGCCTTGTGGCCCAGTACACAGCACTTTTTGAGACATACCCGAGCAGGCTGTACTTCACCCGGCGAGCTTTGTATGCCATTGCCGAACGCGCGGCAAAGAACGAGACTGGAGCGCGAGGCCTCAAGATGGAGATGGAACGCGTCCTCGCGGAGCCCATGTTCGACGCCCCCATGCACTACGTCCTCATCACCGAGGGCTGCGTCAAGGGCAACGAGCGAGCGAGCTACTGGGGCAAGGATGGGCGGTTGGAAGTAGAGCGACGCCTCGTGGCTGAGGACCACGTTCCGCGAAGCTCGGCCGACGGCTTGATGGGCAGTTTTGAGGAGTATCGAGAGGCCGGTCAGAGCGGCGCGTAACCGGATCTCACACGAAAGCGACATGTATAACTATGCCAGCTGCAGCTTTACCATGCGTAGGTACATAGGTATTCGCCCTCGGTGAACGAGACGCCGGGAGCAGGATCGGTACTTGGATGGCGTTCTCGGGCGCTTTGTTGATCACTTGTTGATGACTCTGTGCTCTCTGTACATACGAGGTGCTGCTCTTGTCGAGTAATTGGATGAACGAAATTCAAGGAAATGGGGTTTAGCTCGTCAGAGTACAGTATTTACACCGGCCACACAGCATCCGATACCTCCGCATCTTAGTATCCAGTCTAAGGCTTTGTACATGGGCATCTGGCCATGAGGACAACGAGAGAGGCCTTATGACTTCGAAGCCGACTGAACCATGCCCTTGCCGGTGTATCCTTCGGAGGAGATACCCGTGATCGGGTCTGACTTCTGGGCCTGTGTAGGGTGGGGAACGTTAGTACTCGAGGGCGGAGAGTCGTACATCATACGAGCGGGAACAGATCTGGCGCGGCGTACCTTGAGGTATTCATTGGACGCCTCCTGCCACTCCTTGTTCATGGTGCGGGGCGCCGGACCGCCGAATACACGCGTGAGAGCGAAGAGGCCTAGACTGACGCCCATTCCGATGGCGACGTAGAGTGCGACTTTCTTGCCCTCCCCGGGCGGAGGAAGGGCTCGGGGCCCGTGTGGGCCGAAGGCAATCCAGTACGCTACAGGGAGAGAATTTGAGTTAGTTTCCGATATTCGCGGCTCACACACATGCAACAACAGTCGATGCAACATTATGGGGTTTGGGCGGAGTTTGTCTGTGATGTCCAGCGATCACATTTGAAAACATATAAAATATGCCAATGGCCTCCTTCCAACAAGAGGGAGAAAGGAGGAAGGAGGGGAAGGGCGGCGAAGGGAAATAGACGCGTCCTCCAGATCTGACGTCTACGAGTGCTTGACAGTTGCCAGTCGGCACGGCACGCCTTGGCTAATTGAAACCATCGAGCTGAACTTACCAGCCTTCTTCTCCTGAAGGGTCAATTCGGCCCAGTTCTCCTTCATGCGGTCCCTCAGCGCCATCCAAAGCTCGGCCTGCTCCTGTGAAGGCATGCCCTCCCATCTCTTCTCGATGTTGGCCAGCGTCGGCTTGGAAATAGCGTGGGTGGAAGCGGCGGCCCGGCACACCAAAGGAACCGAGGAAGGGGTCTGCCGAGCGACCTGGAGGAGGCTGCTCCGCAGCACCGTCGAGCCTGATGTCCGCATCATCTTTGCGTCTGGGTCGAGTCGATTGGTAGATTGGAGAGTAGGGAGCGAGTGTGAGGCTAATTGAGCGCTCTGGTGCCTGGATGGGCTGTTGGTCAGCGATGGGGATGGTGGAAGAGTGAGTGAAGACACACGAACGGCGGGTTCCTGCGAGATTTTTCTGGGATGCCTCCAAACTCGTATGACACCTCCCAATCCGGCCTGGCTCATTGGCTCGTCTGGACGAGCTCGGCTGCTGGGCTAGGTGAGTAAGCACGGTCACGTGATCCAATCCCGCAGAGCCCCGAGAAATCGGACCAGAACCGAAGATTTGGACCCGAGTTCACGGAAGCAGTGGCATTATGTCGGGTTGGAATTGCGTCCGGAGGTCTGAAGCAAACAAAATGAAAATCGAATGCAAAGAAGGGGACCCAAATTCGGTGCTGCATCCTAGCGTTTGTTGTATCCTTTCAGGCCCTCAATACTTTCATCAGGTCCTCCTCAACACAGCCGGTACAGTAGGTTTAGGTAGATGGAAGTTTGGTTGTTTCCCCGAGTAATTCCTAAATTGCAAGAGACCAGCATCCCCATTTACTTGTTTCTCGTCAGTCTTACAACAGACCTTCGTATTTCAACAGGTTGCCTGCCCGTCACAGGCCACAAGGCACAAGGCTGAGAGAACAGTGCGGCGGGATGGCTGCTAGGTACCTAGGCGATGTGATGCTCCTTTTCAACGCGCTGATCGACCACGATTGAAGATCCTCCTCGTTGCTACCAGGCACACAAGTCTCATATTCTCTCCCTTTTGGTAGATCTAACTTGGTCCGGCTATTCAACGTATTAGCACATTGGTACTTCGTGAACCTAAGCTCCTGATTCCCATGTGACGCATTCCCGCACGAGTCGTGCCTGTACAGACTTCGTTGTCGACTTCATCGTTTCTGACCATCATGTCCCTGCTGTGAGACTCGAGCAACTGTCGAACTGCTCTGCATTCCTGACATTGGCTGATCGCTTGGTGGCGGTTGACTGGTAGGCAATTGTTGCTTGCGTCGATCAATATCCACTCGGCCGGCTGGAGCGTATGTTCCCTGGATTTCATACGAACCTCAAAGGGGCCGTTGCCTTCTTGCTCGCATTTGCATCCCTCAACGGCACACCAATAGTGTAGTATGCTGGAGGACTGCAAGGGTTAGCATCAGTACTTCTCGGAAGTGAAATATGTGTAAGGGCCACAGACAAGTGGAAAGGCCGCAGACGATGGCAATCGCCAATGGCATGGCGTTGCGGCTGAAACTCATCCTCAACGTCTAGGTTGACGTGTGCGCAGAAAAGTTGTTAACATTCCGCGTAATGGCCCCAGAATATTTTCAATGTGATTTTGATGTCGTCCGATCCAGCAAGTTTGCTACAGGGACGGGAAGGACAAGCAAGCTCGGGCCAGGTGGGGAGCTGCTTGAAGCGTGCAGGTGGCGCGTTTCAAAGTGGCGCGGGCACTTCCCGTCGCGTCTTCGGCAGCTGTCGGACGCGTCTCTTGCCGACGTAATCTGTACAGCGTGTGCCGACGCCCGAGTACTGAACCGAACGAAACGACATATACTGCAATACCAATGGACAGAAATATTGCTCTCCATCGCTGCAAGAATGCTTTGTAGGACAAATGCAGACTTGGAAAGAATCGGGAGAGGTCCCGGACTCGGACGACGATGATTTCGACAGCCAGAGCCTCTCGGGCAGCGCCGCTCAGAGCCCAAGAAATAGACAGTCGCCGTCCCCGACGCCCGCGAGATCACACAGATCGACTGGTAACCTCGACGTTTGGGGTGTCCCCGTCTCTCCGCCGCCCCAGCAACAGTTGGAGGCTGTTCAGGATGGCACCCCTCCATCTTCTCTCGCTGACGGAAACGCCGACTCACGCGCTTCGTCGCCCTTGTCCCCACCACCGCCTTCCGCCACCCGGAACTCCTCCACCGTCTCTCAGAAGGCAGAGCTGGTCCCGGATCATGCACCTCCACGGCCTGGAAATCCGTGCGGACAGAGCGACTCGTTGCCTCAAGGGCGACGAGACCATCGACGAAACGGGGCCATTCCACCGAGTACCGCCATCTCTCCCTCACGCCAAGCTGCTGTCAGACTTGAGCGTTCATTGCGGCCTCGAAAGCCTATCCAGGAGCACCCTTATCTCCTAGAGAATGCTCAATACAGCAAGGTTATGAAGTCCCATGGTGTCAAGCCCATACGAGTTGTAAACGAGAACGAAGCCTCCCGCCGGCACCGAAATCATGAACAAGACTCGCAAGACCAGGAGTTCTCAGCGGAGGATAGCCAACTGCCGTCCATCGCCCCTGAGGATGACTCTGCAGACGGGGAAAGCCAACCGGTGCATATCCCCGATGCATTGGATGATAGGGACGAACTGGCACCCTCGCCATCGCCGAAAACTTCCTCCCAGTCGCGGGCATTGCTCAGCAGCCAGTCCGGCCATGGGGAAGAAGATCACACAGACAACACAAGCCTGCTTGGAGACGACGATGACGATGATGAGCTACCTTCACTCGACGAAATGCTTAAGCAGCCCTTAAGATTTCAAAGGAGGCAGCCGAAGAGGCGAAAGCAGCCGGCCTTGCCCTTGTCGGCAAAACGACGGAAGACGAATCAACAGGGGAGCCACCCCGCCACCTCAGTCGAGAGATCCAGAGCCGGCCTCGTTTCCGGGCCACCTGCCTCGCCGTCGCCTCCTGAATTCCGGTTGCCTCGCCCATTAACCACCACGCCCCCTCGCCGAGCAACTCGTCCGGCAGAGTCTCCTCAGAGCAGCCCGCTGGCTCAGTCGTCACCCCCTCGCACCCGCCCTGGAAAGCAAGTGATCAGTCGTCTTGACGATGATGACGACGATATCTCCGAAGCCGAAAGCAATCGCTCAAGTTCGGAGAGCGACAGCGAAGCGGCAGTTCGACAGAACGTGCGCAGAATCCGAGGAGTTCTCCCAGCCTCATGGCTGCGACTCGACCTGAATTCTCGAAATGCTGCGGTCGCCAAGCCGAGTCCCGCAAGACGCAGTCCTTCTCCCACGCCACAGCTTCCAAAGCGCGGCGTTGCCTTGCCAAGGCAGCGTGTGGTATCTCCTCCGGCTGCCTCTTCCTCTCTATTCGACATTTTCTCCGATGATAACGACATTAATGATAGTGATGATAATGAACTTGACGAAAACAATGGCGAGGCGCGAGTGGACCTTGCAGTGGTGAGAAAGACTCCTGGAGTTTCTGGTTTAGCAGATCAACTGTTCAACCTCGACGGCGACTTGTCTGTCGAGGAGGAAGATTCCATCGACATGATGATTCCAACGCGAAAGCGAAGAAGGCAGGAGACCGCGGAAGCCCGATCAGCTAAGCACCGCAAGAAACGGTCGAGCTCTGTTCTCCACCGCTCTGAGTCCAGACTCAAGACCCGCCAGCCAAAGATCACTTCGGTCTTCGACGTACAGGCCTTCGATCGAGATTCGAGGGCGACTGCACCTAGGCGGAAGCCACCGAGTGGCATTACTCGGGCAAAGATCTCATCCAAGAAGTCCCCTCCGCCTCGGCTGAGCATCCTCGATGTTGCTGAGCCTGGCGCCCCGGCGTTCATAAGGATTGCGTCCCGCAATGCTCAGAGAGCTCCCAATCAAGGCAGGACGAGCCCTTCCCGAAAGCAGATCAACTTGGGGAACCGCAAGGACAACATCGATGCGCTCTCAGTCCTGCGAGATTGGAGATCAGGGAGCATACGGCCTAAGTATCGACAGCCTACTGTTGTTGCACAGCCGAAGAAGACCTCGCTTCAGCAGACAACGCTGAGCCCTGCCGACCACGTCAGGCCTCCCCTGGGCCAACGCTCCATCAACCTCCCGAGCGCTGTGAGGCCCAGCGTACCGCAGCCGAACATCACATTCGGCAAGCCCAAGAAAGTGGCATCAACGCAGCCGAAGACCGGCAGGTTACTGAACGCTGCCAAAGAGCCTGATCCACTCGAGAATCGGAACACGGCGCCCGTACCGAGCGGCCTGAGATCGAAGGCTAGTCAAGCCCGGCACTTTAGGTCGGCCACCAGACCGGCTCAGCTTGAGACGTCGGAATTTGATCGGCCTGACAAATTTGCCTTCCACGCCAGGAAGAAGAGGCTGGATGCGTTGTACCGGCGGAGTAAGTCGTCGGCAGACTCTTCTGCTCTCCATCTGGAGAGATTCATCCACAGCACCTCACGGACTGCCTGTCTCAAACCCGTGGCGATCGAAAAGGATCAGGGGCTGCTACCCATGGCCGCAGCAATGGTTGTATCAGTCGACCCAGCCGATTCAGAGGCTGGTAACCAGCGCGCGAGATCCAAATTTCGAAAGCGATATACTCCTCGGTTCGTTGACGTCACGAAACCTCAGTTCCTGCACGCGGCAGACCCCTTGCCCGTCGAGGACCTGGCCATCGACACCCAAAAGGACCCTGTCGAAGAAAGCGACAAGTTATCCGGCCTAGGGCCTTTTGGGACACAGTACACCCACCATTTCGAGGTGTTTCCTCTCGACGCGGGAGTGTTTTCCCACGAAAGCACACTCATCGGCCAAGGACGCCTCTCACGGGCCATAGAGTCTCCTGTCGGCGAGAGATCCCACGTGGCGCGCCAAAGGCCATCTTTCAAGTTGGGCGAGGAGATGCTCCAGTGGGGATCATGGGACGGAACGACATCCTCTGAACTCGGCATTCTGATCGACTTCATTCTCGACCGAACTGTGGCCGAGCCGCAAGACTCCGTAGACGGCCAAAGCATCTCGCCGGCGTCGCAGACGGTGGCTGCCGCGGACTACCTCCTAGACTGCGTCCAGGACTGGATGAGCTTCCCGGACGATGATAGTCTCAAGTCATTTGTCCTCAGGCTTGCTGAAGTTCTGTGTGGCTTTCTCGATCGCTTGGAAGAAGCGCCCCAAACTTTCAACCCTGACCAACGACGCATCGAAGGTACACCTTTGGTGCAGATCCTCCCCCGGTTCATTCTCGTTGTTTTCCTCTCGCTGCGCATGTCCCGCGCGTCTCCAGCGCTCATGGAGCCATCTTTCCAGCTCGAGGCGGTACTGAGTAAACTGGCTGTCTTTTCCACCAAGTGCCTGGTTGCGTCTGGGCATCGCGATTTGGAGCGGACATACGCAGCTCTCCAACACTTGGCGTACCGAGAGCGCGGTATCAAACCGGACAGGGGCACATTTGGGCTCTGGGTCGTATTGATGAAGGTCCTCGATGCTGCAAAGACGCCTCGCGCCGGCTTCTGGGAAATGCTTCACTCGGCCATCTTGACCCCAGAGCTCGCTGCGAGCTCTGATCTACGGCAGCTCGAACAAGCGTGGAAGTCCGTCTTTATTCTGCTTCCTCTGGCAGAGTTCGACAATTCGGGGATAGTCAGGGCTGGACTTCGTCACAGCATCACCTGGGACGGCTGGGCCCTTCCCCAGGCACTCCTGAAGCGGGTGTTCCAGCTCTGCCGCCAGAACCCGCGTCAGGCACCTAGCTTCAACGACTACTGCCGGGCACTCCTAGGGCGCTGCCACTACCTAGTTGAGCAGTGGTGCTGGCAGAAATGCACGGGGGTTCTGGGCACCATCTTTGACTTCTTCGGGGCGCAGGGCCTGGCACATCTGAGAAATGAGGAGGTCTACAAATCCCCACAGTTCCTCGAGCAACTGGCCACTCAGCCATGTCTCTCCATCACGCCCGAGGACCGATGCTTCCATATTTTCATCAAGACGGTCGCCCTGGTGATCCAACGGCTTCGAAGGCTCGGCCTCTCCAAGGATATAGGCAACCTGGTGACCCGAATCCTCCCGAACCACAACCGGCAGTACATGAAAGAGCAGACCATCCACCAGCACGAGCTGGCCGCGCTACGCAACCATCATGACCTGTTGTGCACGCTTTTCTGGGCGGCGCCCAGCGATCTCCGCCCAGGCCTCCATCTGATCGAGAAGCTGGTCGTCCCGGGCAGCTCGCACAAGGAGGCTTGCCTCATCAATGTCAGAGCCTGGAGTCAGATCGCACGCTTTGTGGTCTCATCTGAAGAGGGCCCAGAGCCCTTCAGGCCGCTGATGAGTTGGCAGAGCACTATTTTCCGCCAGACCCTGGAGCAGTACCGGTCCGCAGCGTCTGATATCCAACAACAGGTTTTGGCACTCTCCAAAGACGGCGGCATCTTCAGCCCAGAGCTAGTGGAGGAGATGATATCGAAGAACAAGGCTACGGCAATGGATGTGCTCTACTGCTCTGTGCAAGCATCACTGGAAGTGCTCAAGGTGGCCCCATCACTAACAGCGGCAATGTATTCGTTGAACACCTGTGAGTTCCCCCTCCTGCAGCACCAGTGGATTCTATCCAGCTGCAATTTTTGAGTTCCTTCGCCAAACTACTCTCTCGCCGTGCTTGAGATGTGACGTGCAGACTGCTAACAGGTGGGCACCCATTCGCTTATATCTTGAAGACCAGTTGGCCGAGGTTTTTACCAAATTCGATCCCTCGTCCCCGGACTTCGACTGGCATGTCTTGCTCGTTGCGCTGGAGACGTTGGAGCAGTTTTTGGACCGGCTGGACGCAGCGTTTGATCGCCAGTACTCTCCAGATTCGGGGGTCGACCCTAAACAAGCGCGGGAGGCTGTCATGGTTAGTTTCAGCCCTGCCGATCCTGACCCTCCTTGATGAAGGCTTCCCTTCCTCTCACCCGTATAAGCTACCACTGACCGAACATGAATGTTCCCAGCTCCTCGAACATTCCCTCGCAGTGGGGCTATTTTCGATCGCTGGTAGCCTGCTAGATCGGCTAGAACCCAAGGATGTACCTATGCAAGTGGGCTCCAGGGCGAGCCTCTGCACCGAGAAGGCTGTGACCGTATCATCACGAGTCGCCAGTCGCTTCGTCCAGGAGCGCATCACGGTCAGTAGATATCCTTTCTTATCCTCTCCATCTTTGCCCCCATCCTCTCACTTTGGGATGATTAGCTGTCATGCCGACGTATTGTACCAGAAATAAATACTAATAGACAGAGCAGAGTCTGCCGACATTCTTCAATCATGGCAAATACGGCCTCTTCCGGAAAATGCCCAAGCACCAGTCTCTCGCGAGGAGGAGATTCCTACCTTTGTTTTTGGCCACGCTAGCTAAGAGCAACGTGCTCGACTTCAAGGACTTGGGCGTCAGCTCGCGAAAGGACCCCTTCGAGATGTGGATGCTCTCGATCATCAGCCCCTCCCCGGCCCTGGAATACGTTTGTCGCCTCGGAGAAGCACTCCAGCTACACAACTTGCCATTCATGGCCGGAGCCACCATGCCGCCTGCTACACCCCCACCCCAGCTCCGCTACGAGTGGGCGCGGGACCTATTTGCGAACGGAATCGCCTGGATGAGGTCCTCGCTGCGTGGCACCAGTGCCAGCGGCAGCACTGGTGTAGGTGGTGGCACCCAGAGGCAGGTCTCGCAGCAGTCGCGGGCCGAATTTGGACGGATCTTGCAGTCCGTGATGGACCAGACGAAGCATGATCTGGCGAGTCTCAGACCCGACAGGCAGGAGCATCTGGCCTTCGTCGGGCTTGTCCACCAGATCATCGGCCTGATCAAGTCGCACGGCGGCGACATATGTCCCGTCGATCAGTTCTTCTATCAGGTCAGTGCCGAGTATGCGCCGTCTCCGCAGGACCCCCAACTGCACCTGGCGGGCATCCTGGCGTACGGGATCCGCCTCGGAGAGGGCGAGTCGACGGCCATCCCGCAGCTTTTCTCGTACCTGCACAACAGCTTCAAGGTCGCCGTCTCGAACGACCGGCTGGGCGGTGAGGCCAATATCCTGGCTCGCTGCATGGACAACGCCAACATCTTTGCCTTCATGGTTGGCCGCATGCTGCCCGCTCTTGTGCGAGCCGTCGCCCAGACGAGCGAGGCATGGCCCCTCGTCGAGGTCTACAGTGGTGCTCTCCAGAGGCTCCTCACCCGGTCTTGCGTGCCCAAGGAGGTGGGCGTCGAGCAAGCCGACGACGTTCTCACCCTGCTCCTGGCTGTGCTATCGGCAATCCAAACGTTTCATAAGCGTCTCGGCGACGGCTCTGGCCTATCCCTGGCGCAAGTGTACGTGCTGGTTCAACTGGCGTCTCTCGCCAACCTCTTGCAGCCAACATTAACTGCCTACTCTTTCTGCTTTTCCGTAGATGAGGCCTCAGCCGGGCGGGAGCAGTCCGCCAACCTCGCCAAAGCGGTTGACGCGTTCTCCTCGTTCTGCGAGACAGCAACGCTCGAGCTAGCCCGGATTCGGAAGTGTTCGGGTTGCCACTCTGCCGTCAGCAATATCGAAAGCATCGAAGCCGGGTGCGCGAGCTCCGCCCTAGGCGGGATCGGGTCATACGACAGGAAAGCGTTCGGGCGACTTGCGCACGACAGCAACCCACACGTCGAGAGCTTCGCCAGGCAGGTCGCGTTGGACGTCCATAGGAGCTGGGTAGTCACAGACCGGCTGGTATCAGTGCAATCTCCCGGGAGGATGCCAACGCAGACCACACAGTCGTCGACTATAGGCGCCATGGGCCGTGTTCAAGGAACACCTTACAGGCCATGGAACGTGCATGATCTGCTCGGCCGCTTGGAGGATCAGTTACGGTTGTGGAGTGCCAATATGGCGGTACCTGCCGATGGCAGACGACGGAGACACCGGTGGCGACGACACCAATGAGAGGCGGAAGGTTCGGTGGGCACAGGTACCTACCTAGGTACCTATTCAGGTAGTATTCGATTTAATACATGTTATACCTATCAACCCGACACATAGGAAAGGTTTTGGAGCCTTTAAATTGGTCTGGTTAAAAGACGTCTGCCTCAAGCTTGGCGAATGTACCAGAGGCACTCCACGCTTCGCAGAAACCCGGATAATACAAATCTGTGTTATAGGCGCTGCAGTTCCATAGTGGATTGATTTGTAGGCCAAATGTAGCAGTCAGGCGCCTCAGCATGCGTAGGTAGGTAGGCAGAAAAATGAACTATACGGATAAGCCAACCTGCATATTCAAGATCATTAACACGACGTCTACATCACTCTTGCCGCAGGTTCCTAGCTACGTACAAATGTTGCCATACCATCCGTTTCCATACCTGTTAGCCTCTATCTATATGTAGCAGATATGATATTACTCGTTTTTGTTTTGGTAGACCATCGTTACACAAGTATCGTACACAAATCCCCGTGCGGTGCCACAGGGCAGAGATGGTCGACCACCACTGGCAGGCTGTTCCTTCAGGTGGCATTCAGCTCCCGCCTTACGCGAGCATCTCCAGAACGGGGCATGGCGGCTGCGACGGCGAAGCCCATCCCGCCACGCTGCTTGTTCTTGCCGTGGCGGCCGCGCGAGTCGCCGTAGCGCTCGTCGAAGGTGCGCAGGTTCTTGAGCGAGGCGGCGTCGGCACTGACGCTAGAGCCGATCTCGCGCAGGGCGCGGTCGAAGTGGTCGCGAGTGAGGATGCGCCGATCGGGGAAGACGTACGCTGCCGGGTCCGGGCTGGCGTCGCGGGCCTTGACCTCGTCTTTGACCGCCTCCATGGCGGCGGCGACGCACAGATTCTTGAGGTCAGAGCCCGAGTAGAGCTCCGTCTCGGCCGCGAGGCTTTCCATGAGCGACAGTGATGGGGATGGGGGTGAGGATGGGGCAGCGTATGAGCCACCCGGCGCAGAAGGGTCAGCCGCGTCAACCGCGTTAGCAGAGTGCGGCGGGTCGAGCAGCGTCTCGTCGCGAAGTAGCACACGCAGGACGGCAAGTCGATCAGCCTTGAGAGGGAGGTCGACGAGGATTTTGCGGGGCAGGCGGCGCAGCACGGCCTCGTCCAGGTCGAAGGGGCGGTTGGTGGCGACCATGACAAAGGCGCGGGTGTCCGTCAGACCGTCCCACTCACGCAGGAACTGGTTGACGGTCTCGCGGTAGCCATCCCGGCCCGGGCGACTGTCGCGCGAGCCAAGCAGCGAGTCCGCCTCATCCAGGAAGACGACGGCAGGCGACAGCTTGCGGGCGAGGGTGAAGACGGCGCGCACGTTCTTCTCGCTGTCGCCGACGTAGCGGCCGTTGATCGAGGCTGCGCTGACCTCGAGCATGCTGGCCCCGCTCTCCTTAGCCACGGCCCGCGCCATCAGCGTCTTGCCAGTGCCAGGCGGCCCGTAGAGTAAGCAGCCCTGGATGCGCTCTTTGGCCAGGACGCCGTACGAGAAGGCCTCTGGCCGCGACAGCGACAGCGACGTGAGGGCGACCAAGGACTCCTTGATGGCTGGCTCACAAACCACCTCGTCCCACGTGGTTTTCACATCCTCGGCTTCAAGGATGCCGGGCACCAGCAGCCTCTCGTACTCGTCGCACTGTTGGGCGATAGATTGCTTCTTTCCCGGGCCCCGCGGCGGGCTGAGCGGGTGTTCGTGTTGATGCTGACGATGGTTTTGCTGTGGCTCTTGCTGCCGTTGCTTCTGCTGTTGCTGTTGCTGTTGCTCCTCCTTCTCTGTATTCGTCGACTTCGTACCCTTGTTGGAGCCCCTGGTTCCTCCTGTTGCTATCGAAATCCTCAAGGCTGCCATCAACGGACAAGAGCGCTCCCATTCATGGGCCTTTTGAGACGCGAACAAAGTCAAAGCGGGTAACGACGACGGCGGCGGCGTAGACGGTAACGGCGACGGTGGTGGTGGCGGTGGTGGAAGCGTTCGGGTTGTAGACAGAGGCCAAAAATAGGGCTCATCCAACTCGCGGTACGGGCGCTTCTTCCATGCCTTGGTTTCGTTGCCAAGACGGGCAGACGCACGCACAAGGTCTCGGAGATTATAGCCTCCCGCAGGAGGCAGTCGATCGGCTACCATGGCCGAGGCCGTCGAGTAGGCCCATTGCAGGCTAGATGGACCACGAGAAGATTGAGAAAGATAGCACGTTAATTAGTTGTCAAAACGGTCTTGGCTGTAAAAGGCGGACAATGAGGCAGGAGCTCTTCTGAAATGTGATCGTACGTACTCGTAAAAATGGTCGCTACAGTAATCGGCAAGGGTGCCGCCGTTTGCGTCTGGAAGCGCAATGGTGACCTCGGTGCCCAGCATGGCGTCAAGCATAGCATTGATATTGGCAAGGTTGGAGTGCGAGCGTTCGATATTCGAGATGGGGCTTCCATCCCGCCACATGCCAAACTGTTCGAAAGCTTGGGTATGGGGGTTTTGGACCTGAAGGCCAGGCGGGAAGTCGTGGGGAAAGAAGTGGCAGTCCAGATCCGAGAGGTGCGAGATCTGGTCCAGCCAAGGGCGGGCACTCCGGTCCACAGTGCGCGAGGTCGACCCGACCAGCACGACCTCCCGGCCAGACTCGGCCATACGCTCAACGACGGTCCGCAGTTTAGCGATAATGAGCGCGCCTTCGTCGACCGCGCTCATGTCGACGAAGTCGTGTAGATGGATGAGTAGCCGTCTGCCGGGGCTATTGGGGCTGCTGGAGCTGCTGGAACTGCTGGAGCTGCTGCTGCTGCTATTGCTGGCATCAGAAGATGGCAATGACTCTGTCTCGGTCGTCTCTGCTCCATCAGAGAATGAGGGCAGGCCCATCGCAGTACGCTTGAGGTCGGCAGCTTTCGCCACGTGCTCCAGTGCGTGCGCCAGCTTGAACTCCTCCCAGCGAGAGCCGTCAGCTCGGGTTGTGGATGCCGGCGGATCATCAAGATTTGGCGCGTCCCTTGTTTCTCCATCGGCGGATGCCGCATCTCCTAGCAGGATCTCCTTGAGCTGCGACGGTGTCAATCCGACAGACATACTACCGATACCTGAGGGCTGTCGGTCGTCCACTGCTTCGGATTCCTGCGAGAGCGACGCGAACAATACTGGCGAGGATGGATTCCGCAAGGCAAGGCGGCCGCTTATCTCGGCGACACGGTAGCCAAGCATTCCGAATCGGCCCCTCCTGGAGTAGCAGTCCTGGCCTAGGTACCCGCCCACGATCTCGGCTAGGGTCGAGGCATCTAGGTGAATCACATCGGCGTCGAGGAGACCAGCCGTGCGCTCGACGACCGCACGTGCCACCAACACACCTGCATAGCCCGTAACGGCGAGGACCGGCACTGGACGCCTTCGGCCCAGCCGCTCTCTCTCGGGAATGATCCCGCTGCTCAATGCCGCTACCAGGCGGAACTCGCCGAGCAGTGCAACTTCGAAAAACTTAGCCCGGAGCAGTTTCGGTCCGCCGTCGATCGTTTGGAGAGCATGCATGCCTCTCTTACTCATCATCGAGCGCGCTGTGGTTTCGGTGCAGTCGAGGCAGAAAAGCACATGAGAAGGACTCAGAATTTCGCGAGAGTTCAGGCCCCTTGGAGGAGGGATGTGTCGCCGATCCGGATCTATCGTCTGTGGCTCTGGTGGCTCTGGCGAGTCTGCCGCCTCGGGTGTCTCTCTTTGGGCGGTATCGCTGCCATCGGGGGGCATTTGGTAGGCCAGAGCGACAATGAGAGCCGAGGCGTGCATTTCGATGGCACGGAAGGCGCCGTCTAGCAGGTCCTTGGCCAAACCCGGGCCCACACGAAGAAGGTTACGCACCACCTCGGCGTCGCTCTGCGTCCAGAGACAGTCGTCCAACTCCCGTGCGTGGTGGGTCTGCACCGTTTCCCGAGCGGGCCTATACGACATCGACAAGGCCGGATCGGGGTTCCGCAGCCTCCGCCGCCGAGAGTGCTCGCGCAGTGTGACATTTTCGGCGGAGAACCATCGCGGGAGGTCGAGAGGGGGGAAGTGCGACTGCCGGGTAGCGGGAGCGCGGGAACGCCTGGGTTGCCGTTCTCTCACTGGCGCTGAGGGCGTCACAATCTCGGCCTCCGAGCCCGGTGCTGGTGCCCCTGGTGTGGATGTCGATTGCGGTTGCGGTGACGTAGGCTGTGATGGTGATGGTTCTGGCGCGGCACCAGCTGCACCGAGACTGGAGTAGGGTCTTGCTCGGTCGAGTCGGCCGTATCCTAGAAATCGTGCAGGGGGCCAATTGGCCCAATCAACAGTTAATACTGTCCATGCCGGCGCCCCGGGGTATCCTAAGTCGGCGTATTTATCACTGAACCGGGTTCAATTGCACTGGGCTTACGGAAGGGATGGCCATCGACGCGTAAAGGGGAGCTCGGAGCTTCCACACCTAAAGGACCAGCCAAGGGACCAGCTATGGCCCTCGCGACGCGCACGCCTGCAGAGACAGCGCGGCCGTCAGCAAGGCGTCGCATTTGGAGCAGGATGGAAGCAAGCTATTGCTCCGTCGCATGGGAGACTATCGCAGCCTCTACTGCTGCACGCGTCCGGGCCACGAGGACTGAGTTTGCATAGTACGGCCACGCGAATTTGTGATGGAGCACAGCTACGAGTGTCCCGCCCCCCTTAGAGCCCCACCCACCAACATTCTCAACCGGCCCCACAACGACCCGGGAGTGAGTGTCAGTACAGGGGCCGAGGAGAGTTTGGGTCACGGAGGAGCACAACGTAGTATGTTGTGTTCGGCTCGCTGTGCAATATTCTTCTAGTTTGGTAGGGCTGGTTTGGTAGGGCTGACCGCTCTACATCTCGCTATCGCTAAGGTACCTAGGTAGGTGTGTGTACCGTCATTGGCGTTCAATGGGAGATTATGAAGAGCGATTTCGTAGAGGTCCGGGTGAAGGTTGGAACTAGCGTGGAAGGGGCCTCTCGAAGGTATCTAGGTATCTACCTACTCAGCAGTACATATAATAGCAAGTCGGCTGCCTGTCATTATGCAGGTTCTTCAATACTCTCCCCTGCCTCACGATTCTTCCGTCGAAGGCCTGATTCCTTCAGCAGCTAGGGCCTCTTGGTAGCGCTCCTGGGCGACCTTGAGCGCAGTGAGTGTTGGCCCAACGAGGGTGATGACGGCCCGTCGGCCACCGCTGACCTTGTCTTCGCTCCACTTGAGCTTTTTCTTCGTGCGGCGCCAGTACGCAACAATCTCCTCCTTCTTCTCGGCGATGATCTTCTGTCGCGCCTCCTCCGCCTCGACAGCCACGGCCTCGATGCGCTTCTCCGACCTACGCAGCGCCTCGACGTGGTACGCCAGCTCCTGCGCCCGGTCCGGGTCTCCCGAGAGGAACGCACCCCAGAACTGCTTTAGGAACTCGTTCGTGGTGGCGTTCGTTATAAGCACCTTGTGTGTCAGTTCCGCTGGCAGGCCCATGGGCGACGTTAGCTCGTCTTCAGTCTGCTCGCCCGTCTCGCCTCGGTGCTTGGCCAAGCCGTCCCAGATCTGCGCCTGCGCCGCCGCCCGGGAGTCACGCGACCCAACGCGTGGCGTCTTCTTCTTTCGCTGGGCCTCCTCGTCACTCTCGCTGGCGTCGTCAATGCCGATGGCCGCCTGCAGGGCGATGCCACCCCCGGGCGACGCCGACGCCGATGAGCTGGCCCCGATGTTCCCCAGCGCCGTGAGATCGGACCGGAAGTCGGCCAGCACACGGGACGGCACTTGCTTCGTGTAAGCCTTAGCGTCAGCGGAGGGCGCCCCCGCGGCGTTCTGGCTGAAGAAGCGCGCCTGTTCCCTCACGTTGAGCACGACATGGTCGGGCTCCGCATCCCCGCGCAGGTCCCGCAATGAGAGCCCCTGTAGCGTCCGCTCATCCGCGTCACCACCAACGCCGCCGCCGCCGCCGTTGCCACCACCGACCGCCTCTACGGGGTCGATGTCGGCCGGCACCACGTGTGCAAGCATCTTCTCGCTCATACTGTTCAGGGTACGCGCGGCGCTCCGAGTCGGGTCTGACCGCATCTGTTCGTCGGGCAAGTTCCCGCCGCGGAACCCACCCTGGTTCTCGTCGTTGCCCTTGACGTCGATGATGTGCGGTACGCGCTGCTCCTCCTGCAGCTGCCGCTCACTCTGGAGCGTGTTTTCGCTCAGGCTCCGGTGGTCGAAGAGGGGATCGTCGCTTTCTTTGTCATCCGGCCTCTCGCCGCGAAGCCGCTTGGCGAGCTTGCTGAGAAAGAACCGGGACCAGAACTGGCCCTCCGAGAGCTTAGGCACGGTCTCGTTATAGATGCGCTTCACTAGCGGGTGCTGCGTGAAGATCAGCTGCACCTGCTCGACGCTGATGTGCAGCTTGAGGTCTCCGTCCACCATTTGCGGCTTGACCGTAGAAAGGACGTTGTATACGCCCTTGCGTTGGCTGGTTTCGATCGCGTGCGCTCGCAGCAGGCCCGTCCGCGACGACCAGAACTGCGCGTTGAACGCCGCGTCCGAGATCGACTCGGGCTTGGTGGCCCGCGCCTCCATGTAAGTCTGGTGCAGCGACCTGTCCTTCTTCATTAGCGACTGCTGCAGCTCAATGTCAACCTTCAGTTGGTTGTCGTCGAACCAACGCGCCGACGCTGGCGCTTTGGTGTTGACCGTGCTCGCAAACGACATGGCAGTCGAACCCGCGAGACTCCGGTTTCCATTGGTCGCGCTTCCGTTCCCGCCCCCATTCCCGTTGCCGGCCCCGTCGCCTGCTCCAGTGCCTGCAGAGCTTCCATTAACGGCCGGGGGCGGTCTCGTGGGGCCTGGCGAGCCGGCACGCGCCTGGGCGAGCAGCCTCGAGAGCAAGTCCTTGACAGCGTTGGCCTCGGACCGGGCATTGTCTGGCGACGTGAAGTTGAACAGGTATGACACCGGCTCGCCGCCTTCACTGGGGGCCTTGACGAAAATCTTCAACATCACCCTCGGCGACGAGTCCGGAGTCTGCTGCAGATCTGAAGAGTGCGGTTAGTCTCTGCGTCAGCCAGCCCACCCGAACAAACCTTCATGGACCGGGATCAGGCAGAACCAGCCAGACCCGGTCACACTTACTTGTGATTGTGTCGATGCTCAGAGAAACAGCCGCAGCGCCGATCCCCGGACTTGGGGTCCATGTCACAGCCGTCAGATTGTCGGCCACGGCGATAGTGCCATCCTTCTTCTTGTAGTCGGCTTTTGCACAGGGCGTCGCCATTGTGAACAAAGCTCTGACCGACAGCCACCGAACACCAAGCAGGGCCCCTTCAAGTCCCCGTCTCTCCAGCAGCGGCTGGTCCTGCTCGCTGCCTAGTCGAAACCTCCAGGCTTAGGATCGCTTCATGATGCACCTGGAGGGACGAGAGGGCAGGAAACCCAAGCTGCCGCCCCAGAATCCACAATCCAGACTCCACCGGTTCAGTGGTGATGGCGTCCCCCCACGGAGAACCAGTTGTTCATCAACCCTTTTCCGTCCCCTGCTGGCAATTTTCACGCCGGACGACGGCCTGACTGATATCGCAATTGTCCAGCCCAGCTCAGGCCGATGACTGAACGCAGTGTTGGGCGGGCATGAGAGCGCAAAACACACAAATACGGCACGGCCAATGAATGATATTTTCCTTCCTGTCTGTGGAGACAGTGTAATACCAAGCTTGGCTATCTTTTTGGGATATGCTCACGAGCTTGGGAGCGAGGTTATGAAATGGATGATGGTGATGAATAGATCGATCGATAGTTGATGGATGCCTGATTGAGACGGGTCCTGTTATCGCCAGAAATGCTTAGGTAACTAAACCGCCAGGCAGCAGAAGGGGGAAACCTGATTGGCCGATGTTCTGAGCGGCTTGGTGCTCTGTCGTTCAAATATTGGTCGTAGGACCAGACAGTTCTGACAGCATTCTATTCTTATTTTTTTCTGCTGAATATTCTTGACATCACTTGACCCACCCAAAGCGCACGCAAGAGGCATGCATGGTACATAGAATACATCAAGCTACAAGTGGTGGACCAGCCTGTGTCGCGAAAATTTTACCTAACGCTCCAGCTTTACAGTGTTCTTACTCCCCTGCACCTGTGAGACACGTGCCGCACACAGGGAGGAGAACGGCTTGTTGGTGGGGCTTGTGACAGCCAGCGAGGCGAGGACAGTGGATTACAGTGCGAGATCTGAGCGCAGAAATCGACGCGACCCCAGTGTTCCTTGTTCCTTGCCCCCGAACGCCAAGCCGCCCAGACAGCTGAAGTCCCGATGAGGTCACGGCAATAACCCATCCTCGACAGCCGAAATTCTTTTTTCTCTCAAAAGAGCTCCAGTCTCATCCCGTCATCGCCGACGTTTCCTTTCTGAAACCTGGATTCGTCTTTCTTGTCATCACCCTTATAAAAGCCCGTAGCTTCTGACTGACATCTCCCAAATTCCTGTCCAACTCAGCCGCTCATTTTTGCCGCCCCTTTTCAGGTCGGGACGAGCATATGTGATCAATGCCTCTGTAATTTCTGTTTGCTTGCTGCCCCTTGCGCAAGTAGAACGAACAACTGCGTTGCTTCATTGCTCGTTTACAACGGCAGTAAAAGTAGGTCGCCCGATCCCAATTCCAATCCTAGCCGGCGTCTGATCTGTTCTAATTTGTGTTCCACCTACTAGATCCTCGGTTACGATACCTCATTGCTGCCCCGGCTCCCAGCATTCGTCGTTGTCCTTGCCCGCCACCTACCTACTACGACCTTGGTACCTAGGTAGCCAATTGCACCCTCAAAGATGCTCAGGAGCTCATTGTTCAAGGCGAGCAGGCGTGCCGCAGCCGGTGCCGCCTCACAAACATCAAAAACATCAAGATGTCTCTCGACTAGCGTCCTTGCCTCGTCCACTGGCCTCTCAAGGCTGGCGGCTGCCGCTGCAACTGGTCTTTCGCCCACACGCCGCCCCATGGCCGTGACGTCCCACAGGCGCTTCGCCAGCGCGCTCTCCACGCCGCCGGACCCCAATGACAACTTCCTCTCTGGCAACACTGCCAACTACATCGACGAGATGTACATGCAATGGAAGCAGGACCCCCAGAGTGTGCACGTGTCGTGGCGGGTGTACTTCAAGAACATGGAGTCGGGCGACATGCCGATATCGCAGGCCTTCACGCCGCCTCCATCGCTCGTCCCCGGCGCGACTGGCGGCATCCCTCTGGCGGCCGGTGCGGGCACAGGCATCGGCGAGGGCTCCGACATCTCAAACCACCTAAAGGTGCAGCTGCTCGTTCGGGCGTACCAGGCTCGCGGCCACCACAAGGCCAATATCGACCCACTGGGCATCCGCAACTCGTCTAAGGGATTCGGCAACATCAAGCCCAAGGAGCTGGGGCTCGACTACTACCAGTTTACCGAAAACGACCTCGACACTGAGTACACGCTGGGTCCCGGGATCCTGCCGCGGTTCAAGCGTGAGGGCCACGAGAAGATGACCCTGCGTGAGATTGTGGCCGCCTGCGAGAAGATCTACTGCGGGTCCTACGGCGTCGAGTTCATCCACATCCCAGACCGCGAAAAGTGCGACTGGCTGCGCGAGCGCATCGAGGTGCCGCAGCCGTTCAAGTACTCGATCGATGAGAAGCGGCGCATCCTCGACCGGCTCATATGGAGCTCCAGCTTCGAGTCCTTCCTGGCTACCAAGTACCCCAACGACAAGCGCTTCGGCCTGGAGGGCTGCGAGACTCTCGTGCCCGGCATGAAGGCGCTGATCGACCGCAGCGTCGACTACGGCGTGAAGGACATCGTCATCGGCATGCCCCATCGCGGTCGCCTGAACGTTCTTAGCAACGTGGTGCGCAAGCCGAACGAGTCCATCTTCAGCGAGTTTGCCGGCACGGGCGCGGCCGAGGATGAGGGGTCGGGCGACGTGAAGTACCACCTGGGCATGAACTTCGAGCGGCCCACGCCGTCGGGCAAGCGCGTGCAGCTGTCGCTGGTGGCCAACCCGTCGCACCTCGAGGCCGAGGACCCCGTGGTGCTGGGCAAGACGCGCGCCATCCAACACTACAACAACGACGAGGCGACGCACCGCACCGCCATGGGCGTGCTGCTGCACGGCGACGCGGCCATCGCGGGCCAGGGCGTCGTGTACGAGTGCCTGGGCTTCCACTCGCTGCCGGCCTACTCGACGGGCGGCACGGTGCACCTGGTCGTCAACAACCAGATCGGCTTCACCACGGACCCGCGCTTCGCCCGCTCGACCGCGTACTGCACTGACATCGCCAAGGCTATCGACGCGCCGGTGTTCCACGTCAACGCGGACGACGTGGAGGCGGTCAACTACGTCTGCCAGCTGGCGGCCGACTGGCGCGCCGAGTTCCAGCAGGACGTTATTGTCGACCTGGTTTGCTACCGCAAGCACGGCCACAACGAGACGGACCAGCCGTCCTTCACGCAGCCGCTCATGTACAAGCGCATCCAGTCGCACGACCCTCAGCTCGACATCTACGTGCAGCGGCTGCTCGCCGATGGCACCTTCACCAAGGAGGACATTGAGGAGCACAAGCAGTGGGTGTGGGGCATGCTAGAGGACAGCTTTGCCAAGTCGCGCGACTACCAGCCAACTTCCAAGGAGTGGACCACGTCCGCCTGGAACGGCTTCAAGTCGCCCAAGGAGCTGGCCACCGAGGTGCTGCCCCACAACCCGACGGGCGTGGACCTACAGACACTGCGCCACATCGGCGAGGCCATCGGCTCAGTCCCCGAAGGCTTCAACGTGCACCGCAACCTGAAGCGCATCCTGACCAGCCGCACTAAGTCTGTGGTGGACGGGGAGAACATCGACTGGTCGACGGCCGAGGCGCTGGCGTTCGGGTCGCTGGTGACCGAGGGCCATCACGTGCGCGTGTCCGGCCAGGATGTCGAGCGCGGCACCTTCTCGCAGAGACATGCCGTTTTCCACGACCAGGAGACGGAGGACACGTTCACCCCGCTCCAGCACATCAGCAAGGACCAGGGCAAGTTCGTCATCTCGAACTCGTCGCTGAGCGAGTTCGGCGTGCTTGGATTCGAGTACGGCTACTCGCTCACGTCGCCCAACGCGCTGGTCATGTGGGAAGCCCAGTTCGGCGACTTCGCCAACAACGCGCAGTGCATCATCGACCAGTTCGTCGCCTCGGGCGAGATGAAGTGGATGCAGCGCACAGGGCTGGTCATGTCCCTGCCTCACGGCTACGACGGCCAGGGTCCTGAGCACTCGTCCGGCCGTCTCGAACGCTACCTGCAGCTTTGCAACGAGGATCCTCGCGTGTTCCCCTCGTCAGAAAAGCTCAACCGTCAGCACCAGGACTGCAACATGCAGATCGCCTACATGACCACCCCGGCAAACCTGTTCCATATCCTGCGTCGCCAGATGAACAGGCAGTTCCGCAAGCGTGAGTTCCTTTCTCCATCCTCCCTACCCCTTCAGTCGTGATCAATGCCCACTTTCTTCCTGGCTACCCTTCCCACCCACCCTTCTCCTTCTGAGGCAGCCGGCTTTCTAACCATGAGGCACTCGAAATCTGCAGCATTGGTCATCTTCTTCTCCAAGTCCCTCCTGCGCCACCCACTGGCGCGGTCCAAGATCGACGAGTTCACTGGCGACACGCATTTCCACTGGATCATCCCTGACCCGGCGCACGAGTCCGGCGCCATCAAGTCTCACGATCAGATCGACCGCGTGATCCTGTGCTCCGGCCAGGTGTACGCCGCTCTGCACAAGTACCGCGCCGACCACAACATTGACGACGTGGCCATCACGCGCATTGAGCAGCTTCACCCCTTCCCGTGGCAGCAGCTGCGCGAGAACCTGGACCAGTACCCCAACGCCAAGACCATTGTGTGGGCCCAGGAGGAGCCCCTGAACGCGGGAGCCTGGAGCTTCACCCAGCCGCGCATCGAGACGCTGCTGAACCAGACCCAGCACCATGACCGCAAGCACGTCATGTACGCCGGTCGCAACCCGAGTGCCTCTGTGGCCACCGGCATCAAGTCGTCACACGTCAAGGAAGAGAACGAGCTCCTGGAGATGGCCTTCACCGTAAGGCAAGATAAGCTCAAGGGGGAGTAGACAAGCAAGCCAGCAAAGTGGCCCAGCGACGAAGTGATGAGGTGGGTGGGGTAGTAGTAAGGGACGGTCGAGTTAAGCTGCTGAGTAAGTGGCCTTTTGTATAATAGGAGCAAGGAACGGCGTGAGTACATGCAGACTACGGCGCAGTCTTTCCGTGACGTATCTAAAAAGCCGTCACCTGACCTGGATATGAGCAAGTGACAACAAGCAATATGCATAAGTTGAAAATCTGGGAGCATGTATTCATACTCTGGGGACAGCTGGATTAAGACATTAAAGCGGCGGGGACAGCGTCGAACCGATAGAGGTCGTACCCTAAAAAAAAGGATAAAAAAACCAAGAGTTCAAAATTATCTTTATATGTTTCTACTCCGAGACGATGCTGGCACGACCCCCTTGATGATAGATCTCCCCGACACACCATGGCCTCACGCTACCATCATCGCCCGTTGTCACAAGCATCTCCTCGACGCCTCGCCTCTCAGCACCGGGGTCGAATCTTGTACACCACGTGATGTGGTTCACCTCGTAGGGTCCGTGGGCGTTGGGGATCGAACCCAGAACTTTCCAGCTAGGGCCATCTAACGAAGGGGAGGATAAGCCGTTGGTCTGATTCTCCCCTCTGTCTTGCGCTGTCTGCTCGACCCCTTCACCCATTTCTGATGCTTGTGCTGCTTGTGCTCCTTCTACTTGTGGCTCTTCCACCGCCTCCTTGTCTTCGGCATAGACGGCGATGATGCCATCACTCCCAGTACTGGCCACCAGCCCTGTCTTGCTCCAGGTTGCCGAGTAGATCTCGCGGGAGTGCACCTTGGGCAGCACAGCGGTGCAGTGCCACTCCTCTCGCAAAGAGCGGCGCATGGTGTTGGGGATACCACCGAGCCCCGACCGGCCGAATGGCGAAGCCGTGGCCTGTTTCCTTGCGTCCTGCTCCTCCCCGTCCTCCTCGCGTTCCTCGGTCATGGTCCATATACGCACGGTCGCGTCGGCCGAGTAGGTCATGATGCGTGGAAAGCGGTCGCCTGGACGTGGACACGGCTCCCACTGCAGACCCCAGACAGTGGCGGTGTGGCCCTCGAGCACGGCGACGCACGCCCACTCGCCGTCGGAGTCCTCGCGCCATATGCGCACCGTGTCATCGTAACTGGCGCTGGCGAGCACATCGGCGCCATACCGACCAGCGCCTGACCTCCCAGGTAGTGCGGGGCACCAGGCTACGCACTTGACATCGCCGTCGTGCTCCGACAGCACCGCAACGGTCTCCCACTCGTCGTCGCCTTCTGTTGCCCCGATGTCCTCCCAGATCCACACCGACTTGTCGCGGCTGCACGTCGCCAGGTACTGTCCCGACGGCGAGAACGCCGCGCTTTTGATCTCATTTTCGTGGCCCTCTAGGACGAGAGTGAACTCCCACTCGTCGTCCTCATCACCAGCTCCGTCACCGTCGTCATCGTCGTCGTCGCCCCGTTTAGAGCGGCGATGTCGACTACCTGGACCGGCCATCGTAAGGTCTACCTCCGCAGGGCCATCGTCGGCACCGGCATCAGCATCAGCATCGGCATCGGCATCGGCCCCGGAACTCAGTTGCACATCGCCGTCCCAGCGCCACAGGCCTGCAGTGGAGTCAAAGCTGCCTGTCACCAGACATAACCGGTGAGGCGGCAGCCCAGGTTTCCAGGCAGTGCAGCGCACCGATCGTGAGTGGCCGCCGGTGAGGGAGCTGTGGGCGGACAGCGTCGACAGGGAGAAAACCGTCACAGACTTGTCATGCGCCGTGGCTATGAGCGGTAGCGTTGGGTGCGGCATCGACGACCAAGCCCGATGAAACAAGTCCGGCTTGAAAGCAGGGAGTGGCGACAACTCCACCCCCACCGGTGAGGGCATTTTTTCCACACACTCTCTCTTTCACTCTTTTTCGTCTTCACCCCTCACTCCTCCTCACACGCACCCGGGGAATAAGACCAAAAATAACAGCCGGAGTTGTGCTTTCGCTCAATGGCCACTTTCCACGAAGGCACCACGTGGCTCGCATTCAGAATCTTCGTATTTAAAAAGTATCCGTGGATTGCAGAAAGTAACAGGGCTGCGACGGAAGACTTCCGTTGGAGGAATTCCGATTTCGGTGCGGCAGGATAAGCTAGTGGGTCAAAATGACGGCTTCTTTTGTGGGGCAGCAGGGGCACACATCTGCCGTGGGGACCGAGCCTCGAGCAAACTAGCCTTCACCTCCATCAACTCTAATTACCTACCTACCACAGTCATCTTCCGAGCATACGTGTCACGCTTAGCCCACATCCAGGCAATCTCGGCGTGGGGTCCCCGGGGTTCGAGAAGCATAGGCCAGCATCCGCAATGGACAAAAGCTCATTGCCGCCCACACTGGTCGCGAGAGGCTTCGGGGCTAGCAATCGCCTCAGTCTACAAGTAGGTGGGTGTTGCAGATAGGCAGATACACCCCATTAGCTCGCAGACGATGTCCTGAGACCGTACAACGTCGACTCGAACAAGCCGCAACTCTCTCCCTTACTACCTATCTAAGGTACCTCTCTGCCGCTCTGCCACCCAGGCTAGATAGGTTTGCGCCAGGCTTTTCGGCCCCGGCCCTAGTGCCCATTCAAAGTTGCTCTTGGCAAGCCCGTCTCGTTCGCCCCTGCACTGCGCTACGAAAGGCATGCGCCTCGCGTGTCGGGTTTGTGCTGTCGGATAGAGTCGATGCCCCTTGGCGGTGGCTTATGACGGCATATCGGCATACAGTATCTAGCAGCGACAGCAGACGGCCTTCTGCCTATGCGCCTGTCGGTGTTCATGGTCATTGTGATCCTGGTGGCACTCGGGGACCTCCCTGGATTCCCGGTCGTTCCGTGGCGCCTTCATGAACTGATCGGGACGACCATGTTGCCACACCAAGCTAATTTGGTCGGGAAACGACCTAGCCATGGGCCATCTATGGGCCACCTACGGGCCGCCTCCGGGCCATCTACGTGGTCAACCTAGCCTATATACGTAGTCGCCTTGGCACCTCGGCAAGCTTGAAGAAGTCGAGGAAGTGGCAGGCTGGTGATAGTGTGCTTGAAAAGGGGCTTGCTTGTATGTGTGAACTGACTGTGCGACGACTAGTACCTAGATCTATGCCTTCTGGGATGTCTTTTGATTCTTCGATTCCTTCGGATTCCATCGTCTCTTCGTTCCTCCGTTCATCCTCTTTCATTCGTTCATCCGTGCCCCTTTTGCGCGAGGCTGCTCATCACATCTCCTGTGAATGAACAATCACCGCAGCGAGGCATGATACCATCGTCGGCAGCCATGTCGAACGCAACGGCAGATTCGCCTGCCGCCGAACTCTTCGCAGAGTGGCATGGCGAGATCGTGCCTCTTTCTTTCAACTCGGGTTTTGTCGCCGTCAGTTTTGTTGTAAGCCTGATCGGCGCGGCGACGACACTCGAACTCATCCATCGCCGCACAGCGCCACAGGGCCTCCTCAACCACCTGCGGCTCATCGGCGCGGCAATCACGATGGGCGGGGTTGCGATATGGGCTATGGTGAGCAAGGATTTCTCTTCTCTTCTCTCTCTGACTCCTGACTCCGCCTTGGCATCCGGCATCCGGCATCCGGAAACTTCCATTTCATTCCCCCCTCCACTGACAGTTAAGTCTTCCCACGATAGCACTTCATTGGGAACCAGGCCATCACTATCGGGGATGGACAACCCCAGCTCCAGATCGAATATGCGAGCGGGGTGACCGTGCTCTCTTTCTTCATTTCCGTGCTCGTGCTCGGGGTGGCCTTCATAGCCATCGGCACCAGCGCCAGCAACCGGTTGTCCTGGGGCCGAGTCACCACCGGGGGCGTCCTGGCCGGGACTGCCATCTGCTGCATGCACTACATCGGCAACGCGTCCATCAGCAACTACTCGTGCGAGTACCGGATCGTCGAGGTCGTGGGGTCTGCCATCATTACAGTGGTCGCAAGCACCGTTGCTCTAACCCTCGTATTCGTCTTCCAGGCGGCCTGGACGAGCGCGTGGTGGAAGCGCGTCGGCTCGGCCCTCCTCCTGGCCACGGCCGCCTCGGGCATGCACTGGTGTGCCTCGCTGGGAACCAGCTATCGCCTCATCACACTCCGAGCCAACTCGGGCAGGCTCTCCAAAAAGACCACCGTATTCGTTGCGCTTTGCCTGGCCATCATCGCCAGCTGCGTCCTGGCCGTCCTCAGTATATACACCGCCTTCGACATGAAGAGGTACGCCAATAGGGCCCAGAAGGTCGTCCTGGCCGCAGCCGTCTTCGACAGACACAGCCGTGTGCTCGTGAGCCCGGCCGGTCTGCTTCCCAGCCAGAAAATCACCGACTCCTTCGTCGAGAAACGTCCGCAGGACTCGCTCACCGTCGCGCACCCGCTCTTCCACTGGATGTTCCAGGTGTCGAGAGACTGGCAAAGCGTCTCGTGGCTCATCGACGGCATGGCCAACCACCTCAGCCAGCTGTCGCGGGCCAGCAGCAATACTGCGGGAGGTGGGGCATGGAGTGGTAGCAGTAGGGGAGGTGGTGGTGGTGGTGGCAGTAGCAGCAGGGGGGGAGGAACAGTGTCGCTCGTCGACAGCTATGGAGAGCCTATCGAAAACTACGACGCTGTTGTCCGGGAGCTTTTCTGCATCGCTGCTGATAATTTGGCCCTTCAGCTCAAGACCACGCTGGAGCAAGTGGGCATTCTGTGGGAAGAGATCCTGGTTACAGGTACGGCTTCAGAAGGCTTCATTGGGCGGAAACCTCGCTGGGAGCGAGAGGGGTGCCCGGCAGGGCAGCATGAGGAGGACGAGGATGTAGCGGTGGATGCGACGTCGACCAGAATGTCTTGGCCACTGACGTGCAGGAGAAGCCATAAGCCAGAACCGACTTCAGACGATCGAGCCGAAAAGGGCCTGCGCTTCGGAACTGGCAAGACTGGCAGGACTGGTAGAAATGGCAGCGGTTCTCTCCTGTTCATCGTACGCAGGCTTGACTCAGATGTTGAGGTGCAGGCGCTTGAGGCGGCTGGCTTCCGCTTCGCCGAGCTTCACCAAGTCAGCGCTAGCATCAGTTCCAGCATGCAGACGAGCATAGGGTCGCGGGGCCTCGAGGCCAAGCTGCGGGAGATGGCTGGCTACGCCGTGCACAAACCCGCACTGCTTGAGCCGGGGGTGCATCTTGGGCTCTTTGGCGTCCGCGCACGGGCCGGCCCAGCTTGCGGCACGGACGTGCTAGTCAGGAAGGGCGCTCGCAACCTGCTGCTGTCCGTTCCGCTGGCGTTGGAGCCGCCGGGCCGGCTGGAGCGGTGGCACATCGACTTCGTTCAGCAGGTGGATCGCATGAGCATCGGGGCCATCCTCCACGTCCTCGACGCCGCCGTCCCGGATGCGCAGGAGCCGAAGCCGGAGCTGAAAGCTGGCACGTCCGAGGTAGGCGAAGCAGCGGCAATAGCGACGATGACTGCTGCTACCACTGCCACAACCACTACTGCTACCACTACTACTGCTGCGACTCCGACAACGACGGGGGTGGCTGTGGCCCTCGCTGAAACGACAACTTTCGTCCGCCAGCTCGCCAGCAGCATCCGCGCACTGCTCGACTCGGTCGGCGATGCAGCCTTGGCCGAGGCGACAGCCGCTTCCAAAGTGGTCAATGTGCCATGTAGCCCGGACCCGCTCACTGGTGCGCGCAGGACGGCCACCATGATCGCCATGCGCGTCATCATCCCGGCGAGTCACCCGCAGGCGACCAACAACGGCAACGACAACTGCGAGTTCGTGCCCCTCGGTCTGTTCCGCGCCTACCAGGTCGCGCACGGAGATTCGCCGCACCGTGCGGCCTTCTCGCGCAGCGTGGTAAGGGAGATGGCGCCGCTCATCATCGAGGCAGCGGTGGGGACGCAGGAAATGCAGCCACGCCGGCCGCGGCCGAGCACGTACATCGCCGAGCTGGCAGCGACACGGCCGAGCTGGTTGCCCTCGCGTGTGCACGCGGCATTTGCCAGGTTGGTTGGTCTGCACGGCCGGCCCGGCCGGCAAGGCCTGCACGGAGCCCGGATCAGCTCTCGCCGTAGCCCGGGCAGCACCAGCGCCGTCAACCTGAAGTCTCCCTGGGACAAGGAGGTGGACGCGAACGCGGACCTGGACGCCCAGCTGGAGCGGATCGCAGCAGCAGCCTGGCCGCAGAATCATATCCGCTCGCGCCCGTCGTTCGATCTCGGGCAGGCTGGTCGTTGCACCCTAAGAGACAGCGGCCAGAGCGAGACTCGCCCGATCTTCCTTGACCCCGACACCGAGTCCGAGGATGACGAGGCGCAACCTGGTGGAGACGACAGGCCGGCGAGTCCGTTCTCCGGCGCCCCGCTATCGCCCGAGTCCACGGCCGATTCGTGTCCGCGAGGCAGAGTGGAGGGTATCGGTGGGCACTTGAACGTCTTTGTCGACGAACTTGTTAAGCGTCGGTTCTATTGAATCGAAGGAGGCCTTTATAGCTATAGAGTGTATCAAGCACTAAGTCCCTACCCGGTACTTCACTCCTACACCCACCCACTCACTTCCGTATAGGTTTGTTCCACCTACCCAGGTGCCATAGGTATGTAGGCACCACTCGGGGAAACAAGGGAGTAAGAAAACCGAATAAGAAGAGAGAGAAAAAAGGGTGCTTAGGGTATGGATTAAGGGCGGCATGTTTTAGCGGTTAACAATTACGGTACCCAGGATTGGTAGACGGTTGAGTATGGCCTAATATCGGATATCTCCCGTCTTAGTTTTCCTCTCCTTGATGCCGTTGAAGTCGTCATCAAACGAAACCCCCCCACGTGTTTGTCTCGATGGAATTAGCCTGTTGCTCCCGACCTCCGCGGGAGTCGGGTTGCCGCGGCTCTTGAGGGATTTATCGATGAATTTAACAACATCCTACGTAGCGGCCTATGTTGTTGGCGTGATCGTCCGAGCCCGGCGAGAGTCGGTTGAAATTTCCGTTTGTGTCGTTGTGGTCGAGAGTGCGATGCCGTTTCTCGAAAACGAACGACGTCAGGTACGTTCTCTGCCACACAGTTCTTACTCCATAACGTGGAATGTTACCCACTGCTTATCATTTCATGATTGGAGGAAAAATTCCCATGCTGATCGACGAGGTGTTTTATTCGTGCAGGGGTGCTCGCTTTCAGAGCCTAGGCACGTGGGATCAGAGACGCGCTTTCGATCGATGCCGAGGAACTTCGCGCGTCTTTGTCCCATTCTCCGACTCTTTTTTTTTTTTCGTCGAAATACGAAAAGGGGATTAGCATGGCGAAACGCCCACTCGTACAATACAAAAACCGGACAATGTAGGCACTACGGCTAGGTGGCCTGATTAGTCACTTGTAGGCGCACGACGTAGTCCACAGCACAATTAGGTGTACGGTTTGTAACATGACGGAGTCGAGACGGATTGAGGAAATTTAGTGTTGGGTCTGCGCTACAGCTAAACTCATCCGCCGAGAGTCTGTGGCCCAGACCTCTAACTCTCCCTCCCGCTAAAGCACTGCAATTTCGACTCATTCCTCTTGCACTCCCCTTTTCTCTTGCATCGTCTTCGTTTCCGCTTCATATGCGTACCTACCTAGGTATATAATATCCATTGTCCGGCTTTCGTTCCATCTTTCCGACCGTTCCTGGCAGCTAGCTCCCTGCATCCATCTCAGTGCAGCCTGGTGCCAGCCAGCCTGATCGGTCGGCTACTGTGTACAGCACCTCAGGTACTCATCAGGCTTGGTGGGGAGGCCGGCCCGTGTTGTTTTCCTCTTCAACCCAGCACCGAGTCGGCTTCTATAATTAAGGTTCCAGCTTGACTTGACGTTCCAGTTGGTTGCTCCACAGATTCGTTCATCCGTCATCGTTGTTGTGGGTGGGACTGGAGAAGCTCTAACAACCTATTTCGCCTCAACCTACGCCCTCCCCTGCTTTCTCGCCTACCTACGCTCTTTTTCTCTCCTTTTTCAGTCATGGTGTAATCCTCATCTTTATTCTTCCACTGTCACATCTGGCGGCTGGTTTTCGTCTTCATCCCTCCCAGTTATCTCAAATCTCCTCGATTCTCCCAGATCATCGTCGAGCAATATCACCTACCACCTACCTTCCCTCCCCTGTCCCAGATTACCTTTACACAAACCTCCTCTCATTAGATATAAGAGTCACTAGTGCGCCCCGACGCATGATATTGCCCCCTTGACTACGCATTCACTTGGCTCTCGCCACAAAGGCAAAGGCACGAGCACAGCCACAGGCACTACACTGGTACAGGCGCCTCTGCCTCGAATAAGTCAGGTGCTGGGCGTGTCAGGGGACATCCTCAGAGATAAGGTGTGCTCCAACTCCCGGACCGGGCCGGTTTCGGATCGTGCTGAACACAACCAGACGGCTGCCAGCAGGCCATGTCTGGGTTCTTCGCACGCGGCGGCCTTTTACGGCGCTTAGCCGTGCCAGTGGGTGCTGGCGCGGCTGCTGGTGGGCTTCTAGTGTATGCTTATCGGCCACGGGACATCCCCGGGTCGGAGCCCGCGGCGGTACCCCCGCCTATTTGGGGTGCGGATGGAACGTTCAAGCTCCCACGGTTCCCGCGTATGAAGACACGCGACGAGCAGATCGCGGACCTGCGGCGGAGCAGTAGTGAAAGCGCCAGCAAAAGCACCACCAGCAGCAGTGGTGCCGGCAGTGATGGCGCCAAGGATAAGGATACAGATAAGGATACAGACAAGCACAAGGATGAAGAGGAGTCATCCCCGGTTTACGACATGCTGGTGATCGGCGCGGGCGCCACAGGGGCCGGCGTGGCGCTGGATGCGGCCTCTCGCGGCCTTCGAGTGGCCCTCGTGGAGCGCGACGACTTCAGCAGCGGCACGAGCAGCAAGAGCACCAAGCTCGTGCACGGCGGCGTGCGGTACCTGGAGAAGGCCATCTGGAACCTTGACTACGCGCAGTACCAGCTGGTGCGCGAGGCGCTGTCGGAGCGCAAGTACTTCCTGCAGACGGCGCCGCACCTCAGCATGTGGCTCCCCATCATGCTGCCCCTGGACCGCTGGTGGAAGGCGCCGTACTACTGGGCCGGGACCAAGGTGTATGACCTGCTCGCCGGCAGCGAGGGCATCGAGAGCTCGTACTTCCTCACCCGGAGCAAGGCCCTGGACGCCTTCCCCATGCTCAAGAAGACGGGCCTGGTCGGCGCCCTGGTCTACTACGACGGCGCCCACAACGACTCGCGCATGAACGTCTCCATCGCCATGACGGCCGCCCTGTACGGCGCCACCGTGGTCAACCACATGGAGGTCACGGGCCTGCTCAAGGACGCGCAGGGGCGGCTGTGCGGCGCAACCGCGCGGGACCTGGTGCCGAGCCGGAACCGCCCCGGCGGGCAGGAGCACCGGGGCGACGACGTCGAGATCCGCGCCCGCTGCGTGGTCAACTGCACCGGCCCCTTCGTCGACGGCATCCGCAAGATGGACGACCCGGCCTGCCAGGAGATCGTGGCCCCGGCCTCGGGCGTACACGTGGTGCTCCCCGGCTACTACAGCCCGGCCAACATGGGCCTGATCGACCCGCAGACGTCGGACGGCCGCGTCATCTTCTTCCTGCCGTGGCAGGGCAACACGATCGCGGGCACGACGGACGCGCCGTCGACCATCTCGCGCAACCCGCTGCCCGACGAGAAGTCGATACAGTGGATCCTGGCCGAGATCCGCCACTACCTGTCCCCGGACATCAACGTCCGGCGCGGTGACGTGCTCGCGGCCTGGGCCGGCATCCGGCCGCTGGTCAAGGACCCCAAGGCCAAGAACACCGAGTCGCTCGTGCGCAACCACCTGATAGATGTGGCCGCGTCGGGCCTGGTGACCTGCGCCGGTGGCAAGTGGACCACGTACCGCCAGATGGCCGAGGAGTGCGTCGACGCGGCCGTGGCCGAGTTCGGGCTGCGCACCCGCGCCGTGGGCAGCGGCGCCCCGCGTGTCAGCGGCTCGGACGCCGTCGACGACGGCGCCATGCTCGACGGCTCGTGCCAGACCCACCAGCTGCGGCTGCTGGGCGCGCACGGCTGGAGCAAGACGCTCTTCATCCACCTGATCCAGCACTTCGGCGTCGAGACCGAGGTGGCCCAGCACCTGACGGCCAGCTACGGCGACCGGGCCTGGACCGTCGCTGCGCTGTGCCGCCCGCTGGACGCGCGCTTCCCCGCCCGTGGCCAGCGCATCTCGCAGCTGTACCCCTTCGTCGACGGTGAGGTGCGCTACGCCGTGCGCCACGAGTACGCCCAGACCGCCGTCGACGTGCTCGCCCGTCGCACCCGTCTGGCCTTCCTCAACGCACAGGCTGCTCTCGACGCCCTGCCCCGCGTGATCGACATCATGGCCGAGGAGCTGAAGTGGGACCGTCGCCGCCAGGACCTCGAGTGGCGGGAAAGTAAGTCCTTCCGGTATTCATACACGTATCCAGCCAGCCTCCAGCCCCCTCTCCCAAGGTCTTCTCCACAATCTAAGGCCATCCGTCTTCGAGGCGTATTCGAGGGAGGCTGTTGAGGCTGCTCAGGCTGGTTATGTTCAGTTATCACCTACCTACTCATTCCGGTCATTTGAACTAACCACCCTTTCAACAACTTCAAACTTAGCCGTCGCCTTCCTCGAGTCCATGGGCCTACCCCAACCCCTGCTGTCCGCCACCAGAAAACAAGTTGAGAAGGGAAAGATTGATCTGTCCACCTCCCCCGAGTACAAGATGTATTCGAGGCACGACAATCCAGCCGAAGATGAGTAGGTGGAATGTGGGGAAAGGGGGGGGGGTGGGGTGTCACAGCGCCTGAGGCAGATGGTAGAGGGGTAAGTTGGCTACTCGTAGTGGCCACTCACCGTCACCAGCACCACCGCAGCTTTACAACTCCAGTCTTTCATAGGTAGGACTTAGTCGACAGGACATTAATAAATCGACTTCAAGACTCTCTGTGTCCTAATCATCATCGGGACGAGTGAGGTTCCCCGTTCAGGTTGCATTCACTTCCAATCAGTTGTTGTTGCAAGACCCTTGGACGAAAAAATCCATTCTTTGAAGCATTTTTGAGAGTAACCATTCCGCCATCATTCGAATATGTGCGCCAATCACCTCCCCCGGTTTTCGACCCTTTCGCGCCCAGCAATGCAAGATTTTCCCAACCCAGAGATGATGGACCACCGTGTGCCGGTGCCCTCGAACCCTAACGCCATGCCAATAGCTAGGTACCTAGGCAGGGAGACAATGAGAAGGAATTGGAAAAGGAGCGGGTAGCAATCCCCATCTTCTGCATTCCATACCAAATGAAATGACGGGATGCAAGGATAGAAGGAGTGAGGGATGGATGTGCCTCTCTAGCTGCAATGCATTCGTCGTATGTGTCGCGCCGGAAAGACCACCAAATCTATAGAGGTGAACGTGCGCGTGATAAAACCGAAAAAAAGAAGAAAAAAAGGAAATAGTCGGCACAGGAAAGGCATGAATAAAGAGACGGAAAAAGGATGCAAGGAAGACAAGGAGCTCCCTCCCGATCATTCAACAGGTATTTCTGCTCGCTAACAGGAAGGAAGGGGGAATCCCCATGCGCAGAGCGACGACATCTTGAGACATAAATGTGAAAGATTGGCTGTTGGAACAATTCACAGCCGGCGATCGCTGTCCACCGGGACAGCAACTTCGGGCGCGCTCACCCGACGAGGCGACGAATCGTGGAGGGCTTTGGAATCATGGTTGGAATCGTGGTGCGCGCCAATGCTGAATACACGGTGTAGGAGGCTACGCTTGTTGCTTGGGGCCCTTTGGTACTGGTAGTTGCTGAAAGAATGACACTCGTCGCCATGCTCGGGCCCCTTACCAGAAAGCATACAGTGGGCCGTCGTCGCCGTCGCCCGGCGTTCCAGCTCGGCCTCCCAGCCATAAGCATCGTCCTCCGCGGAGACGATGGGCGAAAGCAGGTCCGGGTCGACGATCGTTACGGACGAGGTGTCGTCGTCAGCCATGCAGATCCCCAGGTGGTTTGAGAAGTCCGAGAAGTGAAGCGACGGCGACTCGGTACCGTCCACCTCGCACATGTCCAAGCTTCCCGGAGTCCCAACTTCCGTCAATCCGTCTCCCACGTCGCCTTCACATCCGGCCTCGGCGTTAAGCCCGAGCGTCAGCGGAAGCGAGCTCGGGTCCCTACCGTCAGGGAGGGCCCTAGCGGATCGGGAGATTGGCGCGGTTGTGCATATCGTCCTTGCACCCGAAGTGATCCTCGAGGCCTTCGAAATGGGCGGTGGAGGCGTGATCCCTACCTTCGCCCGCGTCGCTCGTCGAGCCAGCCACGGGCGGCTGGCGTGCCGCGCTTGATATGGCGACTGTATACGGGAAGCCTTTGCAGCCGTGCCACCCCTACACACCCCGTTACCAGTGACAGCATGATCCGTGTTCCAGCAAGCAGAAACCAGGCTCTTTTCCCATCCTTCGGCGGACAGGAACGGCTGGGACAGGCGGCGGCCAGGGTGGGGCTCTTCCCAAACATCTGGCTGCTCATCCTGGTCCATCGGCTCCGGCTTGAGGCTAGCGACGCACTGTGGCGGCGGAGATACTGTCGTTGGTGTATCTTTCGGGGTGGTATCCGGTGATGACACGACCTGTAACCCTCATAAGGGGTTGTTATGGTGTGAGTGGTTGCGGGGGTGGTACTCGTTGGAGCCGCCCGGGTAGTAGTTCGCTTCTCCCATCGGCACGTCGGCGTCAGTGCCAGTTGAGCCCGAACCCGCCGCCGCCACTGCTGCCGACGACGACGACGACGACGACGATGACGGGCCCCCTGATGTGTTGCTATTGCTGCCATGATTTCCACGACGTGCTGAGCGGCTCTTTTTACTGAGGCCTAGCTTGGCACTCATCCTTTTCCAACCGTTGTTGTGCGCGCTGATGGCCCTCTGCAGGCTCCCGGGGGACGTGCTGAACCCCCAGTCTGATGTCGGTGGCGTGGTTGGCGGCGTCAAGGGATCGCCGGGCGGTGGCGGCGTCGACCCAGAGCTGTCATCCGTCAGTGCCTCCGGCTCCTGCTCAGCTGCATCAGTGGACGAGGACGACGAGGAGCGCGCCGCCCCATCGGCCCTGCGGCCGAGGCTCAGCTGGGGGAGCTGGGGAAGCCTGGGAAGCTTGGGGGACCGGCTGGACTCCTCCTGCGGGGAAGACGACGACGATGCATCTCTGGGTATGCGCAGACGCGCTCGGCCCTGTCGCGAATCCAGTTCCACCTCGTCTCGTTCGAAGCCGACGGCGGTGGCGTGCGCTCCGCTGACGGATTCTAGGAACGGGAGCAGGACCGAGTCGTTCATCAGCTCGTACACAATCCTCACCGCGGCGTCGAGCTCGGATGGGTCAGGTGGCGCTGGGAAGCACGCCAGCGACAGGAGGTGATCGCGGACCGGCCCCGGGAGGTTAACCTCGCGGGGCCCGCACGGCTGGATGTAGGCGTTCATCATTTTCTGCCACAGGCTGCAGACATGGTCGTTCGCATCGCGGAGCCAACTCGCCGCCTGCTGCTCGTGCAGGTGGCCGAGGATGTCGGCGTACGCCGCCCGGTAGCGTTCGGCTTCCATGGTGAACTCTAGCGTTTCCAGGCAGTGGTTTTGGGAAAGGTAGGCCATAAAAGCGCTCAGCGTCCATGGCGGCGGGGCTGCGTTGGACAGTATTTCCCGCAGTGTGGGCGGCAGCGTGGCCATGCTCGGTGGCCGGGAGAGTGCCGACATCGCAACCGCGCCGTCGTCACATCCGTCGCGGATAAAGGACGGGTGCGCAGACGGCTGTGGGGAGAGTTCCCTCGGACTGGGCGAGGGGGTCAGGTAGGTGGGTGAATAGCTGCGTCGTCTGGACCTTTTCATTCTTTTGTCCCCGGGCCAAGGGGGGAGGGTAATTGGGCTTTGGGGCGGCAGAGGCCCGAGGTGGGTTTCTTTGCTGCAATACTATGCCGTGCACGAGCGCGACAGGATAGTTCGCGGCCGTCCAGGCCCACCAGCCAGCAACCAGCGTCGCCAGACGCTTACGAACAGAACGCCGACGGGACGCGGGACACCTTCGGCCGTGCGTTTGTGTGATTCAAGCCATCCGTGTCGCACAACCAACCCCGGCGCGCTTGTCGACGTAGAGAAGAGTTGGAAGAGACCCAGGTAGCCCTTCAAGCAATTGCTCAGAGACCGGTTCGTACAAGGACGCCGCTGTAAACGCGTCTCTGTTTCGCACGGCTTCGAGAGGAGAGAGGGTGGGATGAGAGAGGGACAAAGAGAAAGGAGAATGACAAGACTTGAAATCCGGGTGACGGTGTCCGGGAAGTAGAATGACTGGACCTGGGCGAGCGAGCAGTCAGTTCGGTTGGCCAAGATGTAAATCGAGGAGCCAGCGAGCGTTCAGGAGACACGTCAACAACGACCGGAGGTCCTGTTTCGAGTTTCGAGCCGAGACAGGATTGCGTCTGGTGCAACACACGGCAAGCGATGCGATGGACGAACCCAAGGAAGGAGACGCGCAGTGCCGTAGGAGGATATCTTGAGAGACAGAGACAAGTACCAAGTCTAAGAACAGGCTGGGAATGCGGTGTCTAATTCGCGGACAGAAGCGGACGGACGATATTGAACCAAGTATTGACGGGTGACGACGAGGGCGCCCACGGGTTGCGATTGCAGCGACAGCAGCGAATGAAGCAATCGGCGACGGCAACGAGGGTGCTTTGGTCGCTGCAGATACGAATCTAGACCGAGAAAGAAGATGAGCGCGCAGAGTGGGAAGAAAGAGAACGGGTCAGGCGGCAATACAACGTGGTCGAAAGGCGTGTTTGCTGGAGTCGAAAAACATATGAGCATCTAGGAGGAAGGTAGGTACAGCCAGACTAGATGTGGGATGGCGGATGACGGGTGAGCGGCGAGAGACGGAAGACGGAAGACGGAAGGCAGATAGCAGAAAGCAGGCGGATGGCGGCGGATGAATGGTGAGTGGTGATGGTTGGATGGGGGTAATGGATTATGCTGGACTTTGGACCAATGCGGAGGGGATGGCCAGACTTTAGAGTTTCTGGAAGGGCGGGAGAAGTAATTTATTGTGGGGGCCCTCACACGGCCGGTGGCCACGAATGGAAGGCGAAACCCAGTCAGTTCTGGCGCCAGCTTATCAGCGGCGCTTTCCATAGGTCGGGTGATTAATAGCAGGAATGGTAATATGAACAGAACAAAGAACGCGACGAATGAGGAGGCATGAATCGGGCAATTTTCTGACTCTGGCAAAGCCGTAAAGGGGTTCCAGAGTACCGAACACGTACCAAAAAAAAAAGAACGAAAAGAAGGAGAGAGGAGGAGAGGAAATTCCGCGGAAATTGTATAGAGGCAATTGAGAAGAAACAACGGTCCGCCTTTTGAAGAGGCCACGCCAGACGGGCCAGAAAATAAGAGAAAAGAGGGGGCACCAGAGCCCAGAAGACGGGACTGCACGTAAGGTTCCCACCAGGTATGGCGCCGGGCGGCCACTAGCGGCATGAGCAGAGAAGCACGAGGAAGCGAAGAGGAAGAAAAGAAGAAAATTTCAGCGGTACCGAGACACGAAATGCACAAAGAACGGGCCAACAACGGAGTGGCGTGGTCTTCATCAGGGCAAAGAATGCGGTCGCCCGATTCACAGAGCAACAACAAGACTGTACTTTCTGCAGCTGCTCGAGTCCCCAATATGTAATGTCACAGTTAATGTCCAAGTCGTTGCAAACGCGCAGGAAAGTCAGCAGCGCCAATCAACATTTCTAGCCTCTAGACGTTAACACTTCTTCAGATACTTTTCTTTAGAAGACTTAACAGTACAAGTATACATAGAGTCTGTGCAGCAGAGGTCTGGTCATGTCTGGTCTCTCCGCCCCACCCGCATGATCGCATCTCACCCTCCTTTGTAGGCACAATGCAATGAATCTTAACTCTCGCCTCCCATCCAAAAAAAATCACGACGGGCTAGATGATTGCACCTAGATAGGCACGGCGATTTAGCAGGATGCATTCGTGAGGTTTTCTCTCTTTTTTTTCTTTTTTGGTTGTTTTATTTTATCATTCCCCCCCCCCCCCCAAAAGATGACAGGACATATGATGATTGCTTGTCCTGATTCTGAGATTTTCCCATTCTCCACTGTGCAGATCAGCTCGCAGCTGTTGGTTCTGGCCCCTGGCCCCCTCTACGGCCACTTGCCTCCGGTCTTCAATTGTAATTGGCTCTGTCAGGCATGGGTGAGCAGTGAGTAACCTAAGACAATCGCCAAACTTGCAGGGGTCTTCCGTCTGACGCTGGTGGCGCGGCCAGGGAAGGGCGCTAGAACCGTGGTAGAATTGTTCCATGGAAAAACTCGAGAGGCATCAATCATCCTGAGAGGAGTTGCGAGAGGTCACGAGCAGGGTAAGAGGAACGAACGTATTGCGCTGGGACGGGAGACCCGACCTGACCCGCACCTTTCTCGGTACGGTACCTTGGTAGGTATATGTAGGTATGCGTTGATGTGCGCCGCTTCACGCTCTTCGTGCGACTAGGAACTCCTAAAAGCAGCGACGGGAAGTGCGGCCAAGCAGTCGCACGATCCCCGGCAAACAAGAAGCACAGATTCGAATGAACGTTTCACGCGAGCCATTACGAGCGTTGTCATGACCTATGTGCGATTTACGTGAATCCTCTCACCACGAGTTCATCGTCGATCCCAAACACGTACGGCACAACGGAACACGTACTACGTACCTACTAGGTACGCAAGTATGGATGTGGATGTGATCCGGTGACGAATGAGCGACACAACAAGCGCAGTACGGGAAGGGCCGGCCTCGGTTGCTCCTTTACGTGTCGTCCGACTCCCTTCTTTGGATGTTCGGCAGTTTACATGTCTTTTCTCCCTACCTCCCTTCCTATCTTACTTGCTTAGGTACCCAGGTAGCCAAACGCAGCTACCTTCCTACCGTACTCTGCGTGCGTACTGGCCATTGAGGCGCCCAACCAGAATCGCCGAAGCGAGAGGATAGCTTTCAAGGAAGACGAGAACTACCTACCTACCTACCTAGGTAGGTATTGAAGGGAACCCGAAAGGGCTATCACCTACCGGTCTGCCCCATGTCAATACCTACACGCGAAAACGTATAGGGGTACCTGGGTAGGCATTTAGGTAAGGTCGAGATAGTAGGTACCCAGGCAGTTAATAGGTAGGTACATTCACCATGCCCCAAGGCTGCAGCTTGCCATATAGTGCATCGTATATCGGGGTCCGCTCCAATCGGCACTTGGCGTTGGCTCGCAGGGAGCCATATCTAACAGTCCAGCAACTCGCCGTCCTGACTGTTGGTTGGCGGCGCAGCCGGGTTAGATCAGCTGCTGCCCTCTACAGAGTAACCTTGTGTCTGACGGGAACATCGGCTTTGAAATGAAGCGGCCTCGATTTCTTCGAATCCCCTCTTTCAGCCCCCTAAATGTCCCTCCATGTCTGCTCAACTCCCTCAACCTTGAAACCTGCATGCCCAGTGCTTCGCTCCCAACATCGCAGAGCTCCTCCTTCTGGATTACAGTGCCGGCTGCTTATGAGACGTGCGGTACCTCACTCGAGAGGAAGTGCGAAAGAATTTCCGTCCATATACAAAAGCATATCGTAGACTACAGGTATCAACTACCTACCTACGGTGCCAAGGTGTAACTACCTACCTTGGTAGGATTTGTGTTGCTTCGACTCTTTCTGGAATGTGAATTTTTGAGAAATTCGCCTATCCATCAATCCCCTCCAATTCAAAAGTCCATTCCCTGCCGTGCACTACCACTGGTCTGTTACTATCGATTCGGCCCTGATCGGAAAGGACGCGCCGGCAGAGGCGAGCTGCATCGTCCCACCCCGCAGTTCACTTCTGGTCAGGAATTGAGGATCGTCCGCCACTTGGCAAATTAAGCTCAGGGAGGGTGTACCGCCGGAAGCGGCATGGCGTCGGTGGCTGGGCGGAAATGAGAGAAGCGCCTTCGAGAACAATGCTGGAAGCGGCCTAGTGGCACAGTGGCCGTTGATTCTTTGGGTCGGATCGACATCCAGAGTCACACTCGGTTCCACACCAAAGCCAGGGCGGCGTCCAACGGAGTCACCACACAACTACCACACTGGCGCCACTGACGGACACGCCGGTGCCACCCATCCAACAGCCTGTCTTTAGTGCGTAGGTGTGTACAAAGAGAACACCCACAAGTCTATGTTGCTGTATTCCGGGCAAGCTCTATTTGCCCTCCCAGATACTTCGTGCATGCGAGTGCGGCTGGTCTGTTTCCTAAACGCTGACTGGCTGACTGGACAGGAGGGCGTGCATTCTGGCAACCAACAACCAGCGAAGCTGAAAGCTGGGACCCAAAAGGGAAAAAAATCACATGGGAAAAGAGCCCACGACTGCTGCAAACGCATACACAACAATAAAACACGGCAGTTCCAATGCTCTTCTGTCGGCGCCGATCTGTCACAAACTCTCTCAAGAGGAACCAGTATCAGGCTTAGGATCCAAAAGCACAACAGCTAGAAAGAGAATTCGTACATTATTTAAAAGAAAATGAACACAAAACCAACGCAGGATGCAGAAAATAGGGAGCAGGCCATCGAGGTTGAGGCCACCTATGTATGCTCCCAAGCCACCCAAACCAAATCCCAAAGCACGAGGGAGAGAGAGAGAAGGGTGGAAAGAGAAATATAATGATCAGGGGAGAACGCGAAAAGACGCCTGCCCGCAAAGTGATCGCGTGAACAGAACAAAAAAATGAGGCAGAGGAGGAGAAAGAGAAAAATCCTAGCCCAACAGAAAGTAACCACACACTTCTCCTTTCCGCTCAGGGGGGGGAATCTACCACCCCATAGAAGTCTGACAAGAGAAAAGCAGAACAGAAAGCCCCCGCAAAAACAACCAGCGAAACCAAAAAAAAATAAAGTAAGACAAATACAACGTAAAGGGAAGAGAGAGGGGAGAGGGGAAGAAAAAAAGAAGGAAAAGAAAACCCCGATGGAAAGTCCAACGAAATGTTCCGACAAAATACTCCAACAAAAAATCAACGCGAAAAATCCCACGCAAGACGGCCTGATCTTAGTACTTTAGAGATGGGAGAGATCAAACTCTCCCGAGAATCCTCCGTTCAGCAGCGCGCCCGCGATCCTCCGACGCTGGGTCGGCATGTCCTCCGCCTTGTACTCCGATGGGTCGATGCCCAGCGCCACGCACATGGCGTTCGTGATGGTATGCACCCCGCAGTCGTGGCCGTTGGTCTGCTGGGGCGACTCGTAGTCCCGGACAGTCCACTCGTCCGGCACGAAGTCCTCCTTGAGGAACTCCTTCACCCACTTCAATATGGTGCCCGCCACTCTCGGGCTGCCGGCACCCGTGCGACCGAGGGAGTCCATGTGCGCAATGGTGCGCACATGTGGGCGGACGATGCCCAGGGTCCAGTGGGAGTTTCCCAGGTTGATGGGGATGAGGAAGGTCTCCACACTGCGGAAATTGTCTCGGCGCACACCGACCCGTCGCAGCCACCGGTCGGTGCTGCGCGGTTGGGCCGACGAGATATTGGTCCAGAAGTGCGTGTTTAGTAGCACGCACTTTGGCGTCTGCTCCCTGATGTTCTCAATGCCGCTCCGTGTGTTGACGTGCGACATGAGGAGCGACAGTGCTCCGTTGATGATCTCGTCGTTGAGCCACACGGTCGGCGGCACCACTTGCTTGAAGTCGCGGCCCTTAATCGCCGTTCCATCGTCAGCCTTTGCGAGCTCGTGGTTGTCTCTGGCTCGCAGAGTGTCATCGATCCTCTGCTCCCAGCCCGCATCGGTGATTTCTGGTACGATGGGCCGCCTCGGCTCGCGCAAGCCGCCAGTTCTGGCGAGCCTCTCTTCCTCCTCCTTCTTCTTCCTGCGCTCACTGTGTCGCCGCTGGATTGCGCTCTGAACCTCGGAGTGCAATTGCTCCTGGAGTGCTATGTCGTCGACTTTGTCGGTGCTGATACGGAGGCGCTCGATGGAGGGGGGCTGTCCATGTGCGAGAGTGAGAGGCCGCCTGCTCGCCGGGGTAACAGGCGGCGCCTGGGCTGCGGTCACGGGCTTTGACTGCGATGGCGGAGCATCTCGCAGAGTCTGCGGGTCCGAGGCGGCGTGGGAAGCCTTGCGCGGTGTCACTGGCGCCGACCGAGATGTAGAAGTCGAGGGCTCCTGAGAAGGAGCGAGGTGCTGACTGTCCGTCTGGACAGAAATAAGAGGTAGAGCCGGCTGAGAAGAGTTGGCGGAGGTCTCGGAGTCAGACTCTAATTCGGACTCGGACGGATCCTCTGGAAGCAACTCCTGCAGAGAGGAGAGGCCCCGACCACCGGTCTGAAGAGAAGCAAGAGGCGAGACCCAGGGAGACCGCTCGGGAGATGCCTCGGGAGAATGCTGAGGCTCGCTGAAGGAGCTCGACGGGGATGACTGCCGAAGGATGGACGATGGATGGCTGCGGATATTCCATTGGAACTCCAATCCGCCGATGTTGTAGCTGTCATCTTTAAGATAATCTAGGATGAGCTTACGGTGCGCCTCTGTGGAACGCACCGGCTTCTTCGGCGTCGGCTCATATTCGGCGCTTGCCGTCTCTCGGAAGGGCGAAGAGAAAATCTCATCGGCAGCCTTGTTCGAGGGCTCGTCAATGTCCGGAGAGCCATCGCGAGAGGCATCCTGCGAGACTGTATTGGAAACGCAGTGCGCATTCTTTGTGTTGGGTGCGGGAAGCCTGAAGAGTGCCCTCTTCGAAGGCGTGAGCGGCGGGCCTTGTTGCGCGTCGCTCGTCTGATCGCGGCTTGCTGTGGGCGATCCGGGGGATGATTGACCTAGCGGAGGATGAAGGAGGGGCGAGTCCTGCAGGCTCGGCATCGTGGCCTCGGCCTGCTCGGGGATCATCGTGTTTCTGACCGGCGTTGCCTCCCCATTCGGCATTCTGTGCTCGGTCTGCATACTGTGGTCCACCTCCATCAGGTGGCCGGCCTGCGTCGAGAGCTCCATCACCATCGCCTCCTCGGGCTGCATGATGTGCTCGACCGGCATTGTGCGCTCAACCTGCATCGATATGTGCTCCGCATTGGCCTCGCCCTGCACGATGTCCTCTCCGTGGAAGAAACCCTCGCTATGTGCAGTGGCGGCGTTATGTATGGTGGCAGGGTTCTGTGCAGTGGCGGTGTTCTGTTCAGCGGCCGTCTTGGCCTGAGCTGCATCGGTCGATTGCGACGCACCCATGGGTAGATTGTTGACGGGAGTCGTGACGCCCTCTGTGCCGTTGACGTCAATTCCGCCAGGAGAGTCGTCTGAAGAGCAAGAGCTAGGGAACTTATACGTGCCAGGCCGGTCCCAGAGTGGCCCCCTCGGATCTCCCGCGCCCTGTTGATAGACGGGACTGTCGCCGGGGGAGTCTGAAGAGGTGTCTGAAGAGGAAGAGCTAGAGAGCTTGTACGTGCCAGGCCGGTCCCAGTATGGCCCCCTCGGATCTCCCGCGCCCTTTTGATGGACGGGACCGTCGACGACAGGAGCAACCGAGCTTGGAACTTGGTATTCTTCAACGCGCTTCCTGGAATTAAACCCGACGATAGACCAGGGATCCCGCGAGGGATCACACTCGGGGATGGGGCGAAATGATTCTCCGTCGATCGCTTGGCCGGTGCTGTTACTCTGCGGGATACGCGGCTTCTTCAAGATGCCCTTGCGCCGTTGGTTGCGGCTGCGTGGGGCTAGGGCTGCCCGACGACTGTATGCCAGCCTAGGGTCCTCCTCGGGTTGGTCCTCAGGGCGGACGTACGATACGATCCGGTCGCCGGCGCGGGCGTTGTAGATGTCTTGAGCAACTAGGCCAAGCGACTCCGTCTCAACAGTTGTTTGGAGGTAGCCTCCTTCCTCGATGACGCCGATCAGGCGGTTGAAGAACTTCTCGGCGATGGACAATCCCTCGTGCTGGCTGACTGGGATGTAAATAGGCTCCTGGGGCGTCTTGCCCTGCTGTTTGAGCTTGTCGATGGCCGACGACTTGTAGATTTGCTCAAACCAATTCTTCGCAATCTGAAGACCTTCGGCCCACTCGTTAGCCACTTCGATCCAGGCCGCCTCGCCGTTGTCAAGGCCTTGCAGAATCAGCTGTCCTCTGATGATCGATCCGACCCGATTGGTGCAGTGGTTGTAAACGCAGTCGCAAGAAGGTGACTCAGACAGAGTGGCGAAAGGCTCAGAAATGTTGCTGAGGGTCGTGGTGGCGTGCCAGAGATGGCTCAGGAGTTCCGATATGTCACGGATGGCAGATGCTCCGATCCATTCGTGGGGGTGATCGCGCCAGAAGCAGATGTTCAGCCCCTTCAGACGTTTGAGGCGTTCAGATTGCTCTGCCTCCTCAACTGAGGAAAACCCGCGCTTTCGCGCTGTGGTGATGGGGTCACGCAGCTCGTCGTGGGACCATAGATGTAGGTCAAACGTGACATGCCGAGCGGACGCTGGGATACTGGCAGGGAGGAGGGTACCAGCCGGCGCGGGAGTACCAGTGGAGTCAGGATTGATGGTATCCGGGATGGTGATGTCGGTCCCAGGGGCAGCTGCGAAGGGATGGGAAGAAGGTGACTCCGGTTGCTCCAGAGGAGGGGCGTCGGGCAGCTCGTCTAGCTCTTGGTAGATGACTTGGCCTGCAGCTGTGAGCGAGGGAAGAGCATCCGGTAGCTCCAGATTACCGAGAGTGGGATCGACGACTGCTGTCTCAGTCGTTCTCAGGAAGCGGTTGACAGTATTGCGGAGGTACTTCAATGGCGCAAGAAGGCGCGAAGTGATTCTCTGCTTCGGAATTGAGGCTTGGACAGCTGGCTCAGGGCGTTGCTGAATGGCGCCGTAGGCGAAAACGCGTGAAGAGGACATTGTCAGCTGGGTTGTCTCAATGGAATTTTGTAAGATGAAGAGGAAAGCAGTTGACTAGAAGTGAAAAACAAGGAGGCTCGAAAGCGGTTGTCGATATTGTGATGAGGGAACGCAGAACTCGAAAGTTGGGAAGAAGTGCGTGGGAAGTGTGAAATGTTTGTGGGGAGTCGTCGGTCGGCAGCGATCCAAAGCAGAAACAAACCTGCCCCGCGACCGTGTGGACGTGTTGTTGTTGCTGCCCAGGACGACGTGAGTTTGATTTGATGCCCTTTCAAGAACGGAAGGAACGAGTGACGAGGCGCCCAAACTAAAGCTTCGAAGGAAGGAACGACGACGAGCAGTGAATGGAAATAGGAGACGCCCACTCCCAGCACCATCATGCTCATCCCCTTATTCCACCCCTCGCCATTGCATATGGCACGGCAACAAGCTGGAGCAGAGTTAAAGAAACCGAGAAGCATACATAACCGTTTGTTCACTTTAACTGAAAGCCCACCAATCAAGACTTATTGTGGCAAGCAACTACGGCGCTACGAAGTCGAGGTCCGCCATGCTACTTTTTACGTAGGGACGTCACCGCAACGCCAATGAGGACACCGGCCCAAGATCACAAAGACACAATGGAAAATACTTGGCGCATAAGGCGATGGCGGGAGGGTTCGTCGAGGGGTTCGAGGTGGTGGTGGCCGAAAGCGTGCCGGAAGTGAAGCTTTCACCAAAATCCGCATGCGGTAGTGGCTCGACGTTGAATTTGGAGCTTGGACCAACGGCAAAAGACCTGCGGTCAGGGTTGCCGCACTAGCCCAAATTTGGCCTAGTGGGATCTGCCACCTTAAATTCCCACCCCACCTGCAAGGGTTTCCATGCGGTAAAACGGACGGAGTGTCCAGTGTATTCCGGACATGCACTCTGCATCTTCGATTGAAAGTCATTGAAAGTCTGGTCTGTGGTGATAAAAAAATTTTAATTAAGAAAATAAATAAAATAAAATAATAATACAAACGGCACCCGACGCTCATTCCATTTGAAATTTAGAAGACGACACGTGGAATTTTTTTTTTGGAACAAGAGCCGCGGACACGTCAGAAAGGCCATTTTGTCACATTTCTATATCGCAACCACGCTCATCTCCACCAAACAAACCTTCAATCCCATCAATCAATCCCATCAATGTCCTGCACACTCTCTAGCCTGCCAGTTCTCACAGCTGGGCCGCCAATCTCGCGCCGAGCGTTCGAGAACAGAACGCTCCGAAATATTGGTTGAGAGCGTCCACAGTACCACCTCCCTGGGCGAGCCCGACCACAATTCCAACGTAGCCGTCTGGCCGGACCACCACTACTGCTCCCCGCTCCTCGTCTAAGCCCAGCTTCGCATGCGCTGACTGCGCAAGGGCCGGGGCGCCTCCATCCGCAAGACAGCGATCGTCCGCGTAGACGTGCTCGCGATAGCGTGCCAGGGGCTCCGGGATGTCACGACTGATCTCGATCGTGCTCCGGGGACAAGCCAGAATGGTACAAAAGGTGAAGAAGAAGCTGTGTGGGTTGTGTTTCTCGTGATGAGACACTGTCTGCAGATCAGGCCGCTGGTATGACGAGAAGAAGGAGCCCTTGAGGCGCAGGTGGCGTGAAAAGTCACCAAGCGCCTGCCGAGTGGCCGATGGCCTGCCGGCAAAGATGAATATGCGGAACGAGCCGTTCAGTGGCACTTCTTGCTCCAGATGCACGACATTTGCATCCACTACCCGGGTGACGTCTGCATTTATCAGCAGACGCCCGGAACGGAGCTTGCAGCCACTCGGATTGATAAGCGACGACTGGGCTTGATGGCCGGGCCACCAGTTCAAAGCATTGGGCTGGTAGGCAACACCGTAGCCGCTGGTAAAATCGCATCCCTCTTTGAACGTCCTCACGAACTCGCTGTCATCTGCGGAGTGCTCGTCTCGGCTCCCGAACGTGGCAGCGGAGCGGGTCTCGTCCGCGGTGGGGTGGCGGCGCTCTGAGAAGAGCTTTGCGTACTTGTTGTCGAACGCGAGCAGTGTCTCGGCCACCTCTTTGCGCTCCGACTCGTAAGTCCTCAGCAAATCCCGCTGGGCGAAGCCACGTTCCACCGCGTGGATCTTCCACGCCAAGTTTAGCGCGTCGAGGAATGCCGTGTTCATCCCCTGGCCTGCCTTGGGCTGTTTATTTTTATACGTCAGAAGATGGCACGCGACGGAATGGCGTCCGACAGCGTCGGGCAAGAAGGACTTACACTGTGGGTGTGGCAAGCATCACCTCCGAGGAAGACTCGATGGTCAAGAGTGTAGCGGTCGGCTATGCCCTGCCCGATGGGGTACACCGAATACCACTCGACTGTGTCCCACTCTATCCAGAACGGCCTCATTATTTTCTTCGCCGATGCCTGCACCTCGGCCTCGGTGGCAGTCTTGCGCGGACTCCAGTCAGAATCCGTGGACGAGGCGATCTGGATGTAAAGCCTGACCATGTTGTTCTCCCGCGGAATAACCATTAACGAGCCGTCTGGCGAGTGAATGGTGCATTTCATCTGAGCCACGTGTTTGGCGTTAGTCGTTTGAGCTGGGAGGCAGAGGGCCAGAGGGGACCGATCCAAGAAGAGGAGGTGAGAGCAAAGGGCTCAGGGGCTGGCGGCATAAAAGTAGCGGGGCAGCAGCCGTACCTTAATATCCGGAAAGTCAGTCCTGACCACTCCGTCCATAACACCCCAGACATGTTCGATTGGATCCTTGTGCTTGATGCCAATCCCCAGACGGTCTCGCACGAAAGACCTGGCGCCCTCGGCCCCGAACAGATACTTGGCTCGGACAGTCTCGGTCGATGTCCCATCCAGGTGCCGCAGATGCACTTGGACAGGATAGGAAGGGTCGCCATCGGCGTCTGACTCGAATCCGACGATTGTCCATGGCCGCTGGATGTGCACACCGTTCCCAGCCATGTCCGAGATGAAAACGCGCTCGATCAAGCCCTGGTGCAGGAGGGTGGTGAAAGGGTACCTGGCATTAATGAAGCTGGGGCAGCTGGCCCAAGTACCAGTGCGGGTGATGCCGTGGCCAGCCGCGGCGGTATCCCAGAAGGCGACCTCGTACACCCTGGCCGGCTGGTGAGCCATGATGGCCGACTTCAGTCCCATGTTGCGGAGCAGATCAAGCGACCGTGGTTGGATGCCATCAGCACGACCTGTCGGCGTAGGCACACTTCTGTTGTCGATGTGCTTGATACGATAGCCCCAGCGCGCGAGGCAGGTGGAGAGCATCAGCCCGGCCGGGCCAGCGCCGATAATGACTTGTTTCAGGGGTCAGCTGGAGCGCCGGAGGTCATCTCTGGGAGAGCGGGAGATTTGTTCACCTATGTCATAGCTTGAAACAGGCCGCAGAGGACTTTGTGATTCCATCTCTGGTGATGTGCACCTATTCATCGATTGCCTCTCCGATCGACCGCTCGAGGGACAACGGGAGAAAGTCAGAAGGGGACAGTGGCCTGACTTGATAGCCCGATTTTATATTGGCCCCTGGAGTCTGTGAAGTATCTAGGTAAGGTACCTAAAGTCGTTACTGGTGGGGACGGCCAGCTGGATGTATGACAAGGCCAGCGCCAGTCGAGGGTTTATATAAAGACCGAAAGCAGGAGCGGCCGTGCTGATCAGCTAAACGCTAGCATGGTGCGAGGATCTGTTCGGTACGTCGGCGACATTGCAACTTCCATATGTGCGACGGGGAAGACCAGGTGGGCACCTCAGACAGGTAGGCGCGCAAGTTGGCAGGAGACGCAGGTATCTAAAGCTAGCTACCTATGATGGTGATGTACCCCGGGTGGCATCAAGGACGGCTACGTGGAAGTGCCTAGGTGCCAGGTAGGTCCAGAAACCCCCGCAAGGAATCAGGTGCGAGTCAATGGCGCCAGTCAATGGGACGTCCGGCTGAGGGAGACGGGAAGAGCACCGGGTATGGAACCGGGAAGGGAGATGGGAAGGGAGGGAAGGGAGCGCGCTAAAAGGGGCTTTCGAAAAGGCAGAGAAGAGCGGGGCTCGAAGCGGGGATTGCTGGGTTCCCTGAGGTTCCGTTCTGGTTGGTCGCGATAGTCAAAACTTGGATGGAGCCAGTTTCCTCCGTCCAGGCATTCAGTATGCACGTTTCTGGCAGCTCGCTCGCCAAATGAACAAACCAGCAAACCAGATTGATGATGTGTCAAATCTTCGTGCATGTCAATATTCCCGGGATTTGGGAACGGTAGTTGCAGGAGTTGGGGGCGGGTCCGGGGTTGCCACTCTTCCAAGCACCCTCCACTCTCCAGCCCACCTCGCCCACAAAGCGAGCTCCGGGTGGGGACCCGGCTTTGGTGGTCGGCAAAGGGAGGAACGATTGATGAGATTCAATGATACTTGAAGTTCTGGGCATGATAACATACGACTCAAGCTACCGTACCTACGACCTACATACCACCGATCAATCAACCGATCAGCCAGTTATCGGACCGGGCCGATTCCCAGCACCTTGCGCAACGAGAGACCCGTCGTTCTCCATCTCGGATGCGGTCCTACCGACAACCCTCGGGTTCGACTCCGCGCCGTGCCATTTTATCCCCTGCCAGTTCAACCTAGCCAGGGGGGCCATGATCGAACCGATGTTTTCTGTTTCTCCCACTTAAGCTCGATTTTTGAATACTGCTTGGCCGAATCTGCTAGCCCCTCAGTCGGCCTGGCGTCGCCATTTCTTTGATGTCGGTTCGCAATCATGTTGATATTGATGCCTCTTTTCGTCCCTTTCACTCTCTTTCCTTGTGATCCTTTTTCGCTCTCGGGTTCTCCTTCAATGGCACTAAAGTCAAGTCATTCCGGCCGAAGGTGTCCGGACATAAGGCAACCAGACCAGCCTCATTGCCTCGCCAGGGAGCACTGTTCTAGTCGCGAGATATTCCATGTCCTTAGTCGTCAAGGTATGCAATGGACGGGAGCTGCACGTACCCGGGCTCGGGAGCTCGCTATATAGTACAATATCAGACACCTCTCACCATGTCACCATGGCTCAGACGGCAAGCTATCTGGTAGTCATCATATCTATTTCCTTATGAAAGTGAAAAAGGCTTTGACAGCCCCGGGCTTCCGCCCGGAAAATGTTACCTAGGTAACGGAGGCCGACGCCTAGTCATGTTGGTTTTCGATCACGCATCGTCACGGCGACGGTCCACACGGCGTCACCGGAGAGGCACCTGTCAGAGTGGTCGGCGAATACCAGTGGAGGCAGGTGGGATGGACGGGGCCTTGGACCGTGAATATCATTCAACGTCCGGCAGTACAATGCTCAGTGTGTCTTGAGCAGCTCCCAGTATTGCCCCCCGCCCATTGTCGGCCCATTCACTTTACACTTCCATGGATACCGACAGCCAGTCCGCCTCTCTACCCAGCAGGGTCGGGCCATTTTTCCTCAAGTCAGGCTCGTCGTCTGAGTGCTCCGCGACCACAGACAGAGCAACGCACGAGCAACCAGTCGCACCCGCGACTTGTTGTTCTCTCGCGTTGGCCCAGCAGCAAATTCGTCGGACAAGCGGTATGTACCTAGGTGTGTGTGCTGCTGTGTGCTGCTGCTGTCTCCCGCCTCCCGCATTGTAGCTCGCACCTTCCACCATCTACCTCCCTCCGTCTGCCCCAGGTCAACTTACATTCAAGTCAGCCGGGTCCGCCCGTGATTGAATGGAAAAGAAACTGATAGTAGCTCTTGTTCTCCCTTCCTAATCACTCATCTCTCGCGCTCCCCTGCCCTGCGCATAGACACAAACACAGACGCAGACGCAGACACAGATACGGAAGGCACAGGCACGGGATTCTATCTCGGAGCTGCCACTCAGGCCGTGGACAGCCAAAGCAGTCAAGACAGCCAAAACAGCCAAGACGGCGGAAGCTCATATCCTGCTTCACTATCACCCACCAGACAGCGTCTTTCCGGCGAATATAAACACCAAGCGCGTGTACACCCTTTGCTGGGTGACACCATCTCGCCACCTAGCAATCCTAACGCCGACAGGAGCAGCTGCTTCGGCACTGTGGACAGTCCGGAGGATTGGATTGCCTACCCCAGTCTGGACAGTGCCGACCGCACCGCTCCGGACACGACCATGGAAGCGGCTCAACGAGCAGAGGGAAGCCACCAGGCAGGCTCCAGCTCGAGCATGACTAGACCAGCACGAAGCTCGACTCCAGCTCCCTCCTCCCCTTCCCCTCTTTTGACAGACACGACTCCCACGCCAATTCGAGGCGATTTCATCAGCCTGTCGAGTCCCGCCAGGAACCGTTCGGTTTCTCCTCGTCGCGCAGGCTCCCCGACCAAAGACGTCGTCCTGCACCTGAGCCTGACCGACTCACAGATGGATCGACTCACTGACGTGTATGTTCTGTGGTTATGGCCTCCCTCTTTCCATCCAGCACACACACAGCCTCATTGAGGCTTGCCTCGAACCTCTCGTCCATTGCCCATGCCTCCCACTTACACTCAGTCTGATATTTCTAGCATCTCACGCCCGGAATCGCCCGAGAAGGGCAACCGGCGTGGCAGAACCGCGGGAATCGATCGCTTGGTGGCAGACTCGTCGTCCGACGCCGCAGAATCGCACGACCTCTTTACCCGCCACGGGTACAGCGGTAGCCAAGATCGTGGGCTGCGTCGTGGCGACGGCTGGAAGCATCAGCGTGCAGGCGAAGTCGGCCAAACCCACGTCCCGTCGAGCACTCGCTCCCGTTCTGCCACCAAGCGCTCGCGCTCGCCGGTCAAGAGCAGAGCCGAGGGAGGCAAGGGGGGAATTGGAGACGCGGGCCTGCCATACGGTTTACATCCATCCACCAGGACCACCACGATGGCAACCCTCGCGCAGAGGCGTGGCGGCCCGCGGCCATCGGTCGACACGAAGATAGCACAGAGGCAGGGAAGCCCCTCCCGACAAGTTCCCGTCATCGTAGAGCGTCGGGTCGAGATAGAAGCCCGTGGGAAGCTAAACCTTGTCGCCGCTCAGACTGGCGCGTCACTCGAGGTATCTCCCTCTGTGTACTCTACGGACGAGCGGGGCTCTGCCGAGGCGAGCGCCATCCTCGAAGGTAGTAGCTTCGGTCGGAAACACCACGGCGACGTTGGAGCTAAACGTGACAGCCGTGAGGGAGCCATGCCCGTGAGCCCACGGCGCATCCACATGGTGGCTGCAGGGACAGCCGGGGTCGAGCAGACCGAAGAGGTGCTGCAGTCCCTCGCCGAGGCCGACAACCTCGCCTACCTGTTCCGGCATCCCATCCCACCAGCGCAGTCTTCGATCCAGGATGGAGGCGTACTAACCCACCTGGTACCGACGCCGGCCGATTCAGCCAGGGCGGCTCACTGGCAGGCCCACTCGCCACTGACACCATACATCGAGAGCATGGATGACAAGGAGCCACGTCGCAAGAGGATGTTTGGCGAGCACGGCTGGCTGGATCGCACGAGCGAGGAGGTTCCTGCTTCGGGAGAGCAGCAGCAGCAGCAGCAGAAGCACCAGCACCAGCACCAGCACCAGCGCGATCACCTTAGACCCCAGCAGCACCAGCAACCGAAGAAGGGCATCTTCGAGTCGCTCAAAAAACTGGGTAGGGACTTCGCGGACGTGGTTGGCCTAGCCGACACGGGACGGAATGGGCCGCCAGCGACGGGAAAGCGGGCGCCGACGCCGCTCACCATCTCCCTGGAGCCGCGCGCGCAGTGCCTCCTTTACTGCGAGCTGGAGTTCCTGCTGACGGAAGCGCTGGTTGAGTATCTGACAGACCAGTTCAACGCGGGCCTGCTGCGGGAGGACAAGATGCTGAAGGTGGCGGACAGCTGGGCGCAGAAGGGACGGCCCAAAGTGCTCGGGTTCCGCTACGACGTCGAGACGCAGCTGAGTATCGTGATGCTCCATGTGCAGCACTTCAAGTTCTATGGCTCCCTCTGTGGCTCGAACCCGACTGCGGCCGGAGCGTCGCCCGAGACCCAAGTGCCGACGGTGGCCGGCTTGCTGGACATGATGCGGGCCAACGCGCGCGCCATCCGGGTGCGTACCTTCTGCCAGCCGGACACGGTCATAGCTAAGCAGCTTCTGGACTCGCAGAAGCTGTTCAACGTCCTCGGCTGCAGCGTCGACCGCCACCTCCAGCTCCACTACATCATGCACTTCTTCAAGAACATCCTGGAGCGAGAGCACCGCTTCCAAGGTGGCCACCGTCCGGCCCAGTCATCATGCGACACTACCGACCGCGGTGCGGCAAATGCGTCGAGGCCGACGGAGACCAAGAGTGCCACAGCAGAGCAGCAGCAGGTGAGTGAAGAAGGAGCCCATGCGGGTGGCAGATCCATCACGTACCGCCGACGGTAAACTTCAATGTAGACAGTGGAGAGAGGGGCGCTTGAATCACGCCGGATCTGGTGGTACTGGAGCGTGCCTCGGACTGGCGACGACACAAACAGCTTAGCCCTAACCAGCCATTCACACTCATCTATCTCCCGAGTAGCTTTGCATGAGAGCTGCTGGTAGAAGGAAATAAGAATGGCAGAATCGAGGCGAGGAAGGGGAGTGGGCAGCTGGCTTTCGGTCGTGAGTTGGTTTCTGGGGCCCAGGGATGAAATGGAATCAACGAAGGTACTTAGGTACCTAGGTACGTAGGGTAGATGGTAGGTACCAGATAAGGTAGGTACCAGGGATCAATCAATAGGCTCGCGGAGGATGGCAGCATGGAATGACAGAAGATAGAAGATACACTAATAATAAATGCCCTCGTTACCTTCCCAGATGCTCCCTCCCAAACAGCTAGATTCGCTTCAATTCCTTCTCGTTTCGTCCATGTTCATTTCGTTCGTGAGTTTCCCGTAGACATCGTGACATATATGAACGCCTCAGAAAAAATAAGGCACTTAAGCAGGAGGCGGGATAGCGAGAGACCAAGCGTGATACACACATACCGGACTATAAAAGGTTAAAAAGGAAGGAAAACAGTACGGAATTATGGGAAGATGCAGAGAGGATGGAAGTACTACAATGGCAACCAACAGATGGGCTGAAAAGGATGGAAATCAAGCAGAGAACTACCTAGTCGGGATATGCATAATAATCGAGGGGCCTGGCGGGCCGACGGTGGGGGAGCACTTCCTCGCTGCGGCGACGGCTTTCAAGCGGGACCTCATACACACGGCCGGGCCCGCGGCCATTGGAGCGCTCTCTATGAGCTAAAGCGACGGCATCGTCCAGGTGACCCTTCTCGCGCTGGCTGCGACCCCGGTTATGCTCCTCCCGCTTCTCTCGCTTGGATTCAAGCCGGCGTTCGAGGGCGTTGGCGCCCAGCCCACCAACGGCTGCGCCGACGATGGTCGAGACCAGAAGACGCGATTCATGACGTTTACGGTCGCTGTGATCGCGCTCGTCGTCGGGGTCGTGAGCGTGGTCGTGGTCGTGATCATGGTCGTGGTGGGACTGCGATGAGGATGGCGCCCCTGGGCCTGTTGCATCACTGATGTGCCGCGCCGCCAGGCCGCCGAGAATGGCACCCAGCACGCCGATGCCAATGCCCGAGGGAGAAGACGTGAAGGTATGCTTCAGCGCGTGCTCGGCTTTACCCACAGGCCCGCGGTCGCGATCGCGGTCGCGTTCTCGCTCGTGCTCGTGATGGCGGTCTCGATCCCGGGATCGGGATCGGTCTCTGTCTCTGTCTCGGTCCCGGTCTCGGGAACGGCCCCCGCGAGGGTACCGATCGGGTGACGAGTCCGGGGATGGCGAGCGGGCAAGCCGATTCCGCCGGCACCGGCTGCGGTCGGGACTGCAGTCGGGACTGCGACCTGGGGTCCCTGGAGTCCTGCGGCCAGCGGGGCCCATCATGCCGGCACCGAGGGCGCCGGCCGGCGGGACGGAGTGGGGCCGCCGGAACGAGCTCGGCGGGGGAGGACGAAGGCCGTCGCCTCCGATGTTGCCCTGGAAAATACCGCTCGAGGCGGCATAGTTGTTATAGTGGCCCAGCTCCGGCGAGAAGAATCTCCGACCTCGATCTCCCCATTCTTCATCGTAATCCCGATAGGGGCGGGACATTGGATAGCCCTAGAGGACAACGGAGCCCTGGGTGGGTGGTTGGTGGTGGTCGGACTGGTAAGGCTGATCCCGGACTCTCACCACAGGCAGGAACTAATAATTGAAGGGGCGCGAAGGATCAACGGTGAGAGAGGCAGAAGAGCAGGATTGAGCGACCAGATCGGCGACCGCACTATAAAGCTACAGTGTTCGTTTGCGGAATAGACGGGAGACAAAGTGTTGTGGGGAGTGAGAATTGGCGGATGGATGGATGCTTCTGGCCAAGTGAGGATGAGGTCGGAAGGGAAGGTGTGAGATAGAACAGCACGATGGCGAAACTGAAAAGGGCACAATTAAAAATAATTAGAGGAGAAAGAAATGCAAGAGGCACAGAGTTGGAAGAAAATTAGGACCGACGAGATGAAGAAAAAAGGGAGAAAGAAATCGACGGCCAGGCGGAGAAGGCAAGTCAGCTGGAGGTAAAGAAGCCGGGCGTTATCCTGGCGCCTGACGCCCGGTCTGTTAGTGAGTCCCCCATGCACACATGCATCCTCTCGGTTCGTGGCCGTGCCTCTCTCCCCAACTGCGAAGGAGCTTGGGCTTTGCCGGTTACCAGGATGGGACTGTGGCTCTGGTCAGCCGAGCCGCCCGACTTTTCAGGCCAACAGAACACCGGATTTGGACATAGTTGTCCGGGCAAATGTGCCGGGCGTGAAACCCGTTGCAGTGCGGCTGTTGAGTGGTCAGGTAGCGTTGGACCGTTTAACAGGCAGCGAGTGCCGCAGTCTCTGTTGTGGTTGGTTGGTGGTGATGTCACCTTTGACGGCGGTCACGGCTTCAGAGCGGGATTTTGAAGCGACCTGAGTCGAGGTAGGTAGGTCGCACGCTAGTGTGGTACCAACGATGTTGGTATGTGGGTGGGATGGAGGAGCCTTGTACCCTTACCGCGGGTGCACCTGTCCGGTAGAAAAAAGAAGAAAAAAGAAAACAGCCGTCACAGAACTAAGGCACTAGCACCTAGACCTCAGGCATCAATCAGGAAGGCTCAGCTCAAACATGACTGAGCAGGCCGTGGCTGCAGGAACCAAAATCTCGGAGTTGGGACTTTTAATGCTCGTCCCAGTGCTGCACATTTTGAGTGAGGGGAGAACCGGGGGCTAGAGGCTTCTTCAATCCCACGAGCCAGTCGACGGCCAGTCGAGATCGTCCAGTTCTCCTGTGGTTACCAGATATTCTTTCTGCTCGTCTGACCGGGCCGGTCAGCGGCCGACCGGGGTTGAGGTCCACACACGAATGCCCTCCACTGCCCGCATGCGCCGCACTGGAACTGGCACCCGGGCTGCCTTGCGCCGTAAATCCCACCAGCGGGCTTTTTTTCCGGTAGGCGCACTCCGGTCTTCGGCTGCTCCACGGGACTCTTTGTGCAGGGGCTTCGGAGAGGGAGGGGGGAGGGAGTTGCAGAAGCCAACACAACACATGCTGGCCAACAACCGACAAGTGCCATTCCACTTCAACACCACCCCTCCCCCACAGAGCCAATGCAATGCTTCCTCGCGCACGCATACGTGTTCGCGAAGGAGTGGTGATGGGCGGAGAGTGAGTGAGAATCTATACTCGGGAAGGAAGAGGTTGCGTCCGCGCGTCCCTTTCGGTCCTTGTTGTTGCTCCGGTGGGACTGCCGGTACCGCCGGGCGTGAGATAAGCCGCCGTTGGGGCGATAGGTACAATGGTGGGTAGGTACAATGGTAGGTAGGTAGGTAGTTACTTGGCAACCCAAACTGCCCTGGCCAGGTACCTCTCGGTACCGGGTATATATTGCAGCCAGGATCCGTTGCGAGCTCGCTTTGAGGGTGCCGGGCCATGCTCCTCCCTGTGCTACCACCTCCCCCGATACACCCCCAACCACCAGGTTGAGGCAAGGCGGAGGGTACTACAGAGTCCAAGGGGAAGAGAGGCTGTCACAGAGTGGCATCCAACAGCAGCAGCAGCATAACACGGCAGCGCGCATAGGTTAGCCTAGACACACGAAGACCGGTGATCACCCGTCGAGACCAAAGCAGGCATAACAACCGCAGGGCAATGGTCCCGTCCCCCACAACCCAAGAGCCTGGGGCTTCCGCCACAGCTTCCGCTGAGACTCTCCAGAACCCGGGCGGCCTCGGGGATGATGTGGCGGAGAAGGGGCTCCTGGTGCCGTCACCGGCCACCACGAGTCTGCAGGAAAAGCCGCCGCCGGGTGGCGCAAAGGGCCTTCCCGAGAAGGCCGACAGGCCTTCGCAACGTTGGAACGAGTCGCGGCTGACCCAGTTCCGTTTTTTTGTTGCATTGTATTGCTTCCTTGTGAAAGGGATGGGTGACAGCGCCATTGGCGCTTTGATTCCTTATGTAAGTGTTGCCATCACTCTCTGCCGTCTCCGTTGGTGGTCCCATCCTACAGCCTGGTCCTGGAGCCGGTGGTGCACCAGGCAAGATGGCTTGACGGATACCCTAGACAGAGGGAAAAAGGGGAGAGGGGTGAGTGGATATCGTGGTCTGACTTACCTTGTCCTTGCCTTGTCCTTGCCTTGTCTACAGATCGAGACTTACTACGGGTTGTCATACACGGTTGTGTCGGTGGTGTTCCTCACCACGTTCCCAGGATACATCTTGACCGCACTCTCAAACAACCTCGTCCACCACTACTTCGGCCAACGCGGAGTGGCTTTCATCGGGCCCCTGTGCCGTCTGCTGGGCTTCGTGCCCGTGGCGCTGCACCCGCCGTTCCCGGTTGTCGCCACCATGCTGCTATTCCCGGGAGTGAGCAACGCCTTCGAGGAGAGCACCTTCAATGCGTGGATCGGCAATATGCAGCGAGCCAACGAGCTGCTCGGCTTCTTCCACGGTGTCTTTGGGCTGGGCGCAACCATCGGCCCGCTCATTGCCACCTCCATGGTCACCCGTGCCGGGCTACCGTGGTACTCGTTTTACTACCTGATGGTCGCCTTGGTGGCGCTGCAGGGCTGCCTGACTGTGACGGCCTTCTGGGGTGCCACGGGCAAGGTCTACCGTGCGACGCACGAAGCCGCGGGCCAGCGGGGAGGGTCGGTGAAAGGGCGCGTCTCGACCCGGCGCGTGCTGCGTGAGCCTATTCCCTGGATCACGGCCTTTTTCATCCTGATATATGTTGGCGTTGAGGTGAGCGTTGGCGGCTGGGTTGTTACGTTCATGCTGCGCGTGCGCCATTCCGACGACTTCGACGCTGGCCTGGCATCGGTGGGATTCTGGCTGGGCCTGACCGTCGGCCGTATCGTTCTGGGCTTCGTGACGCCCAGAATTGGCGAGAAGCTGGCCACCATCGTGTACATGCTCTTATCGTCTACGCTCGTCCTACTCTTCTGGCTCGTCCCGGGCTTCATCGCCTCCGCAGTCTTCGTAGCCTTCCTGGGGCTCTGCCTCGGTCCAGTTTTCCCCGGCACGGTTGTCGTCGCCACCAAGCTGCTGCCGCCAGAATACCACGTGCCTGCCATCGGCTTTTCCGCCGCTTTTGGTGGCGCAGGCGGCGCCATTTTCCCATTGTAAGTCAACAGCAACACCCACTTCGAGCCGTGAAAGGAATGCTGCAACCCAATGTTATGACTGGCCATGGCTGACTGAATGTGCGTGTGTAGTGCTGTCGGCGCTATCGCACAGAGCAGAGGCGTCCAGGTCCTGATGCCGATAGCTCTTGGCATGTGCCTTGCCTGTGTGGCGCTTTGGCTGCTCCTGCCAGGCGGATTCGGCCAGGGCGGCCTCGAGCGAGCAAGGGAGAGGAATGAAAAGCCAGCACATCGCGTTCTCCAGCTGCTTGGACGCATAAGGAATGGGCCCATGAAAGAGGAGAAAGGCCAAGTGGAAGGACCAGCCGGTTAACGGCAGTGGCAGGACCGCTAGAGACTAGGCTAGTGGGGCTAACGAGGGCCTGCAATGTAATGTACAGCAAGGTATTTGTACTGCATTTTCCAGGACACCAGCGCACTTCATCATGTACGCCTTCGCGTACCGCCAAAAGGAGGTACCAGCATAGAAAATACAACACAAAATACTTTCAGTACAATGCATTACAGGCACCGGGTCAAGCGGACCAACCATACTCCGAAGTTCCCCAATCAAGGTAGCCTGACCGGTTCTTGGAACTAGAGGGGAGCCTTCTGCGAATGCCTCACTACCCACCAACTGGCTACCTATAAGGTACCTAGGGACCTAGGTATGGGGCACAAGTCAGTGGCCGCCCTTCTTGAATCGATGCCCCCTGATGCCATCAAACTTCTCTCCATGTGCGAGGAGATAGCTTGGGCGACATTCGATTACGCTCTAGGGAACTATCTACGCCCTGTAGAGGATGATAGACCACTGTACGCCAGACATGCCTAGGGCTAGGCGTCAGTCATTGGAATAAGGAATGGAAGGGAGACCGAGAAACTCCGTACTGTATAGTACAAGAAGTTCCGACAGCCGCTTGGTGTTTAACGAGTCCATTGCTGGGACCTCTCCTTCTGCTCCATTGGAGCTCGTCACTACATTCTTGAACTTGAATAGAAGGACGACGTCTGACTGCTTTGACGATATCCTTAACTTGGACACAGGACTAGAAAATCTGGAAAGAATCAAACTCCGTTGGGTCTATGAGAGAGGAGACTCTGGGGGCGATTACCATGGTCCTTGCTGTATGTACGGGAAGATGCCAGAGTCATCGGGTGCGAAAATACTCTGGGTCAAAACGGTTCTTCAGTTGGCCGGCTGACCTTTCTCTTTTTGGGATCCGGGGTGTTTTGGGGCATCAATGGATGAGATACTCGACGACCTTGTGCACAGTAGAGCTGTCGATGATCTTGAGTACTGTACATACATCTTCATCTCCTTGGTGGTAGTTACAGGATATTGAAATCAGGCGGCCATTGACGACTGACTGGAGGGTAGGAGGGGCTATCAGCCACTGTGGGACCTACACACATGCATGCTGTGGCGCGCCCACCACCCCTCCAGTCCACGTCAATCATGATCGATTGCTTGTGGAAGATCGCAAATCCCATCTGCTCCTTCAAGGACTCAGACGAACGACGAACACCACCGTGGCTGCCAAAACGAGATATGCGGCAATAGCAAACACCAAGACCCGGCAGACTGCCCCGGCAGAGGTCCATAACCTGCCACCTATTTGTGTTCATCACCTACTACTCCTGCTAACTGGTGCGACCGGTCCGACCGCGCCTCCTCACAACAAACTACCTACCTCCCTCCTTCCTATGTACCTTACCTACATATACTACGGTACTGATGTGAGCGCAGTAGCAACCGAATCGATCAATCAACAAATCGACTAAACCGACCGATTGACTGACCGACGAGACCGACACACAGTGGTCGTCTCGGCGCACCCGGCCGCAAGCCTAACCAGCTACGGATCTACATGCCTGCTGCCTGCCCCTACCCGAGCTAGAACGGGGACCGCTGTCTGAAGCCAGGTGAATCCAAATCAAAACAACCAACTTCGTCAGGACCACCGCCATCGCCGTATTTCTCAGAGAGCACGCTCTTCGCCGGCTCATTCTGGCTTACACGTCCTCCCCGCCCCCGCCGTCGTCGTCCTGCGGTTTGCTCGTTGATCAGCTGTCGCCATGAGTTCGCCCGCTCTCAACTTCATCACATTCAACCAGGACCACAGCTGCCTGGCAGTTGGTATGGAACCCTCACTTCTTAGGTGCGGGATGTTAGGGATGGAGAATGTAGGGAGGTGGGCAGCCAGTCGGTCGGTCGTCGTCGGTTGTATTCTACCACACACGCTGACGTCGCAACCCGCTCGCCAGGTTCCTCCAAGGGCTTCCGCATCTACCACACCGACCCCTTCTCCAAGATATTTAGCAGCGACGATGGCAACGTATCCATCATCGAAATGCTCTTCTCCACGTCGCTGGTTGCGCTCATCCTGTCGCCGCGGCACCTCATAATACAGAACACCAAGAGGGCGTCGGTCATCTGCGAGCTGACGTTCCCGTCGGCGGTGCTGGCCGTGCGCCTCAACCGCAAGCGGCTGGCCGTGGTGCTCGAGGACGAGATCTACCTTTACGACATCTCCAACATAACCCTGCTGTTCACAATCGCCACGTCGCCGAACCAGAACGCTATCTGCGCCCTGTCGCCGTCCTCGGAGAACTGCTACATCGCCTACCCGCTGCCGAAGCCGCGCGAGGACCGCCCCGACCGACGACCCAGCCACGCACCGCCGCCGTCGGTATACGTGCCGCCCACTTCCGGCGAGGTGCTCATCTTCGACACGCTGACTCTCAAGGCCGTCAACGTCATCGAGGCCCACCGCTCGCCGCTGAGCTGTATCGCTATCAACAGTGACGGCTCGCTGCTGGCCACCGCGTCCGAGACAGGCACCATCATCCGCGTCTTCAGCGTTCCCCGCGGCCAGAAGCTGTACCAGTTCCGCCGTGGCACCTACCCCTCGACCATCTACAGCATGTCGTTCAACCTTAGCTCCACCCTGCTCTGCGTCTCGTCGACCTCGGACACGGTGCACATCTTCCGTCTCGTCGCCCCGCAGAACGCCCCCAGCCCCACCGAGCCCGCCGCCGCCCCGGGCTCCCCCCGCGCCGATCGATGGTCACGGTCCAGGAGTTACGACAGCGGGAACGACTCCCCCAGCAGCGCCGCTGGGTCCCCTCGGAGCGAGGCCGCCGAGCTGGCCGGCCCCGCGTCGTCGTCGACAGCAGCGGCGGGGGGCGCGGGCGGTACGGTGGGAGCAGGAGCAGCAGGCAGAGGCGCAGGCGCCGGTAGAGGTGGGGGCTCGCATAGTTCGCCGCAAGCCTCGCACAGGAGACAGAGCGGGTCCTTTAGTAGCATGCTTCGCCGATCGTCGCAAATGATGGGCCGCAGCGTTGCTGGCGTCGTTGGCTCCTACCTGCCACAGACGGTGACAGAAATGTGGGAACCCGCACGCGACTTCGCCTACATCAAGATCCCAAAACCGTCGGCATCGGTCGTATCCCCTCGGCCGGGTGGCGGGAGTGGCGGCGGCGGCGGCGGCGGCGGCGGCGGAGCCGGTGCCGCCAGTGGTGGGGCGCCGGCCGCTGCGGTCGTTCCTAGTCCGTCGAGCGGCCCGCTCCGTAGCGTCGTCGCCATGAGCAGCACCAGCCCGCAGATCATGGTCGTGACCAGCGATGGCGGTTTTTATGTTTTCAATATCGACATGGAACAAGGTGGTGAAGGGTACCTTGTTAGGCAGTTCTCGTACGTTGATTGATCTGACCCTTTCACGGCCGGCGTCTTGTGTCGACGCAATATCTGCCTTCGTCTTTTTGATTCTGTCTCTCTGGTCACCTGACACCTAACCTGATATCACAACAATAGCGTTCTTGAGGGCGACGATAGGCTTGATGCGTCTTCTTACGGTATCTAGGTCAGGCCCCGCTATGCCTCGAGAGACGATAACCCGTTCGCCATCAGAAAAAGCCGAGAGCCCCCAGTCACTTCTCCCCCAGCTGCAGCGATGGGTTGGCTATCGACGGCTGAAAACACTGCCCTTGTCTTCCAAGCGAGCAGTTGATCTGCCAGGATGTCAGCGCGTTCAGGCGCTTCCCTTCGCCGATTGATATCGAGGCCCCGGGCTATTATTGGTCGCGGGGCTTTTTCTAACCAAAGCATGGTGAGAAGCATCGTCAAGATTATTCACCGACGTGACCATCTGGCATTTTATCGAGGTGTGTCAAAAGTCCTTTGCACACTCGGGTTGGGTCAGTCAGTATGTGCATACTGTTATGGCAAGCGTTTTTATGTGCAGCGCCAAGCGAGCACCAATTCTCCACCGAATTATTACACCCCCCCTATCCAGGAATGCTCTGTTGACAAGCCTCTATTGTGCTTGTATATGCAGATATCTTGGGGGAGGCTAAGTAGATAGACACCAGGCAGAAGATTCCCCTTCTCCTCCGTTTTGTACCTGGGTATATCGTCAGCGCCATGTCGCCCCCTGTGGTATTGTTTTGGTAGTCTTATCGTCGCAGCGAAACCGAATCTCAGGAAGGCGGGCACGTCAGTGACGAATGTACGAATATCGCTGTCACTTTGTGCCAGGATGGCACATTGAAAACCTTGACTCCCCTGAAACAACACTTAGATTTTCCATGAGATAGGGTCGTAAATCCTATTCGTATTCGAGCAGCACTTTCCAAACGCCTTGAGAAATCAAAATGTAGACAATCATTCCAGCCACTTCATATCATATTCGTCCAGCCAAATCCGAGCGCGCCAGCCATAAAAGAAAAAAAAATCAAAATTCGAAAAACAACCAGGCTACTAGGAAGGTCATGTGGGCAGAAAGCAAAGCAGAGAAGCAAGGCAGAGAGATGCCCTAGTGCAACGCGATGTGCGTAAGTGAAAGGGGAAAAAAAAGTGAATATAAAAATATAGATGCAAAGGAAATTAACGAGAGGAGTAGAAGAACTTAAAGGGGTATCTTTCTTCCGTGCTGCCCAACCCTTAACTTGGGCTGATGTAACCGGGTACGAATCAAACAATACGACGAAATGGGATGTTACAGCAAAGCCCCGACTAGCGGCAAAGGCTACCTACTCGAGAGCCACACATATAGACATACGTTACGTTATGGGGTAAATGCGACGTGGGCAGGCAAGCAACAGGTAGGTTTGCTGGCGGATAGGTAGGTAGGTAGGTACCTAGGTAGGTAGGTAGGTCGGTAGGTCGGTAGGTAGGTAAGGTGCCCTGAGGAACGCGGCAGGTATGAATAGGTCGTTGTTCGTCACCCATGCGAAGGGCCGGAGCGAGGGAGGGGCTTCGACCGGAGTACGACCAGCGGCGACCAGCGGCGACCAGCGAACCGCTTAGAGTAACCACCCCTCAACGTTCTACGCCAGTCTAGAAATATCTTTGAAAGATTCTACCTGGCGTAGGGGCGATTCATGAGGGCGATCTCTCGAGCCATCTCGCCCCATTCAAGCTCTCGCTTGATGCCAGCCGCCGAGGCATTGCCGCCGGACCTTAACGGCTCTCGCGACCGGCGCAGCTGAAGCAACTCCTCCCACTTGAGCAGCTCATATGCGAATCTCAGGTGGGGTTGAATGATGACGTTCAGTCTGCGCGCCCGCACAAAGCTATAAGCTCTAGGAAATGACAGGCCCATCGACCTCATGACCTCGGCAATGCAAATGGTGGCGCTGCGGGAGACGCCAACGCGGCAGTGGACCAGCGTCGCCGTGCCGTTAAGGTGTCCGCGATCTTCATATATTCAAGAGCAATGAGTCAGTCCAAAGACCTCCTTGGCTGCAACAAAGACGCTAACAGCACCGGGGCGTTGGGGAGTGGAATCAGGGCAAGGAGGGGTAAATGCTCACCGATGAATTCCAGGCACCGCTCTATCTCACTCATCAGGGGATCTATGCCGTTGTCCTGGACGCCCTGCACGGTGCAGACGTTGTCTATGCCCCACTCCTCCAGCTCTCCATCGCGCCACATGGCAGTCTCGCCAACGCTCAGGATCTGGCCAATGCCCAACGCGCGCAGGAGGTCGGGGTTGTTGGCGTGCCCCAGGTTGCCCAGGTACATGTAATCGAGGATTCTGCTGGGGAACGACCCGTCGAGCCCCGACAGCCACTTGGGCTCGTTGCTCAATGCGTCCGTGAGCTCGGCGCTGCTCATCCCGGCACAGACGGGCGATTCCGAGAGCAGACGAGCAGCTAGTCCCGTCAATAGGGCTACGTCGGTGGGGTATGCGAAGAAATTGCGCCCCTTGTCCGTGTGAAGCTTCAACCAGGCCTCGGGGAGCGGCATCCCCATGCTGTAGCTGAAGTAGGCGATGCCGAGCAACGTCGACTCGGTGTAGCCGTCCTGGCAGTGAATCAGGATCTTGCGCGGCGGAATATGCACCAGCGAGCCGGGTGGCGTCTCCTTGTTGGCCCGTCGACCGTCGTCGTGTTTATCTTGCCGATCGTGTTGATCGACATCCATCCAACCATCATCCTCCTTGCCCTGGCCACCGCCGCGAACCTCGCCTTGCGTCTCCTCCTGGCTCGTCGGTACGGACGGGTAGGTGCCGTGCGCGAGATGGTAAATCCACTTGCACGTGTTTATTATGCCGTCCAGGTCACTCTCGACATACATGGGCGGCAGGATGCTCCCCGAGGCCGGGAATTCTAGAAACGCAGTCGGGATCTTCTCAGCAGGCCGCCCCGCGAGAGCCTGCAGGGCGGCCGGGTTCGGACGGCCAATATCACTGCACTCTATCAGTATGTCGAACCTGCGCTCGTCGTCGGATGACGGATCCGGCGTCGGCCCCATCCAGACATTATGGGATATCTCGGAGGCCGCGGCCATCGCGCACATCTCCCTCCTCTCCTGGCCGAACAGATCGACAATGTTGCCGGTCATCCGCCCAGCGGAGTCGACGGCCACGATCTCAGGGTGATTGGCTTCGAACTCGGCGAACGCGGCGAGGCAGACGAAGGTGTTGTACTCGGGCAGGGGGTGGCCATGGGTCTCGTGCTTCTGGCGCCACAGCGTTTGGGCAGTGGCGATGTCCTGGCCCAGACGGCGTACGAGGTGCTCGTCGTCGCCGTATACGACGACGTCCGAGGTCATGGCGGCCTTTGCGGCCTGGATTTGGAAGTTCCTGACGGAGAAGCCCTCGCGCGGGTCGACGTCGAGGAACTCGGGGCTGATGTGTCCATCCACGCAGCTTTGCAGAAGCTCCTGTGGGGCAATGGCGCCCTTGAGGCGGGAGACGCCCAGGTCGCCGTCAGCCTTGACAAGCGCGACGCCGCGGAGGCAGGACGGCGTTCTGCGCAAAGCGCGCCGCCTCTGAACGAAGAAGGCCTGCTGGATGTGGTTGCTGGGATGCAGGCCGTGGTACCAAGGGAAGACTGCCAGAGGGTCGGGCAGGGGCTGGCGGGCGATGTGGTCCAGCGCAGCGGCGACATCTGCGGGTTCGATCAAATAGACGCCGGCTGCACCATCGGCAGACGCCAAACGGGCGAAGCGGTCGGGCGGGTAGAGGAGAGACTGGGGCTTGGGCTTGGAGTCCGAGTTATCGGCGTCGTCAGCAGCAGCGACGGCGGCGGCGGCAGCGGCTGCAGCGGTGATGGCAGCAGCAGTAACACCACTGCCACGATCGTCTGCTTGGACCGGCGTCGGACCCGGAGGGCAGACGGGGATGTGCTTGTTAGGCACAGGCGCAACGCTCAGGGGCTCTATGGAGCCGAGGGTCGATATGGCGGACGAGAGGCTGGACGGGATGCTGGATGATAGACCGGACGAGATGCCAGAGGATGCCCGATGAGGCGGTACTGGACGAGGTAGAGCAATGGTCGCCATGGCATTCGTCGTTGGCCCTCGCACTGCTGGCCGGATCTCAAGCTGACCAGAGACGGGAGACTAGAAGAATTACGAGGGTAGATCCGAGGGTGGGCCTCTGGGATCTAGGCAGGATCGTCGCCGGCGGTGAGCGGTGCGTGGACCGGCCTGGGCATGCCTGGCCGGGAATCCAAGGAACGGGGTGGATGGATGGGTCCGAGGCTGGCACTGCTAGCAGGCAGCTTCGGGGACGAGCAGGGCGGGAGCGACAATATAGTGGGTTTACAAGCCTTGCACTGGAGTATCCCGGCGGAGAGGATGGAGAATGGAATGAGTGGATAGGCAGGCGGTGAGTGCTTTGTGTGCTGAAAGGAAACGGATGGATGGATGGCCTGGTGTTGGTGGCGGCTGGGCGATGACTACCAAGGGGGGACCACGAGGGACAACAACGGTAACAACGACAATCACCGGGACAGGCAATAACCCACGAGAATCACCCTCGATTGCTATCGTGCAATTGGTGGAATCCAGGGGTCGGATGGTGGAACTAGGAGAACTCGGCGCGGACAGGATATAGTATACTGTAGAGGTGAGTAGGATTGAGTATTCCGTAGCAAAACTGAAGTCTACGAGAGCAAGCAGGTGACCTCGACAGCAAAAGTGGACGATATTGAGCGAAGACGGAGAGGGAGGAGAGATAAGGATGCTCAATTAGCGGGGAAGTCAGAGGGCAATTCTCTTTGGGGTGGGAAAGAAGAGGAGACAGTGAGTACAAGCTACAGCCGCTGCCCAAGAACCGAGAGGGGCCTCTGTGTGACCGAGAAGGTCCCTTGCTGGGGCTGTTGAATCGAGTGCGTCTGTCGCTGTCTTGTGCCGGGTGCGTTGGGACTTTGGGGGTTTCGAGACGGGCGCTGTGAGTGGTGTTCTGTGAGGGATGATAAGAGAGGGCGCATGGGATCATGCATTGCAAGCTGGCAGCACCCCAGCATATCCCAGACTGCTTGCCGCTCTGGCCTGGCTGCGGGGAATTGCAATGAAGAGCAACGACAGGATGTGGAGGGGGTTGAAGAGAGAGGGGACCAATGGTATGGCTTTCCGGACCTCCACTTCAGAATGTGCGGGACAGGGAGACACTGGACCACCACACTAGCGCCGTTCTTGCTGCATTTGCAGACCATTGCAGACCAGCATTATGCCACAATCCATCCATCTGTCTTGGATGGTGCAGCCAAAATTGGGGGGAAACAAGTGCTCTATCCAATCTGACCGGGACGATGTGAGCGGCAGGATACATGATACACCCAACCAAATTCCAAAGCCTCCTTTCGTACTACGGGTCCCCGCAGAAGCGGTTGAGCTTGGTTGCAATACCCACCTCCCAATTACCAGGCACCAGCCACGAGGTTGGTATGTGTTCTAGGTAGATGTACGTACCTACCTACCACGTACCTTACCTACCTACCTGCCTAGTGCCTACCTTCGGGTAGGGGGATGGGCCAGTTCGTGTTCTTTGACGACGCTTCAAATCGTTTGATGGCGACCGAGGCGGGTGATGCAGGCGCAGGCAGGCGGGGTTGGTGGAGAAGGGGGGAGCTCATCAGAAATGGGGCACGATTGGGGCGACCGCGGGCGGGTTGTTGGGATGGGTCCAGCCATTATCCACAGTAAATGGCCAAAGCTCCAAGCCAAACCAATCGAAAGCCAATCGACGCCCCACCTTCGACCACCTTCAACTCTGCCTCTCTACCACAGGCCGGGACGGCGAGAGGGCGGTTCAACAAATCGATTTCGATCATCCATAAGCAATTCAAATGTGACCTAGGTGTCGACGTCCTAAAAGTGCCATATGCTTGATTGCTCTCCATACTGTGGAATTTTTCAAAGACCCTATCGACGGAGGCCTCGGGAGTGTCGTACACCGAGATAGATGCACACAAGTCCAAGTTACCCCTGAACATGAGGGGGGCGACGAAAGGGAAGTTAAAAGGAAACGCCTCCACGGAGACCAATTTAACGGCTGTGCTACCTACCTGACCTATTGTAAGTGGCCCCCCAAGCTACGGTACCCAGGTGCCTTAAATGAAGCAAATAGTGGCGTCCAAGACATGTAAGGAGAGGCGCCGTTTCACGTCTAAGAAGAGTAATGTCACCTAGATACGGTACATGCCAGGCACAGGCAGGTCGGTCTAATCATCGTGCGAGAGACCCAGCCCAATGAGAGCGACTGTCGCAATGTCTATGATCATGACCACCAGCCAAACCACCCAGGCCACCACAATAGCGGGCCACGAGTTCCTCAGGCTGACAGTACCAACACCGTCATCAGAAGACACCCGCATAACCCTTTCCCGGCTCGTGTAGTACACAAGCGGCAACGCGACGAAGATCAAGCCGACGGCCAAGACGTAGTTGCATGCCACAAGCGCCTGCAACATGCCGGGTCGACCCACGGACGGCGACACGATGGCGCTGGGATGACGGCTACGCATCGCGTCACAAGCCGGCGTAGGAAGGGCGCCCTCCATGACGAGCTGCCCAGCCATAGTGGCCATCACGCCGGCACTGATTCCCGAGAAAAGCAGCGAGGCAGCAAACAACAGGCCGGCAGCTGGCGAAATGATTCGAGAAAAGAGATGGTACAGGTCGTACAGGTCTCTCGACGCGCCAAATTCACCACCGCCGCCCCGCGTTCCCGAGTCAGAACCCATGCGATCCTGGGCGTCCGCCTCGCTGACAGGGTGAGCGGGAGCCCTGTTGTAGAAGACGGAGCCGGAGATGACGACGAGGGCCGAGTTGACGAAGACGGCGACGGCAAAGAGCGTAGAACAGAGCTCGGCGATCGAGTACGCGAGGCACGAACGGATGGCACGCAGGCTCGGGCGGTACGGCGGCGACTCGGCGCTACTGGCTAGGAGCCCATGCTTAGAGTCGAAGTCGTAGAGCCGTACACGCGGCAGCGACGATCCCACGTAGATAGCGCGTGGCATCAGAGTGCCGCCGAGGATGGCGCACGACTCGTAAAACCCCGTGCCGACAAATATGTCCCGCGAGGGGAGGCAGCCCCTGAATGCCTCACCAGCCGGAGCCGACGCCATGGCAAGCGCCATGCGGATCGTGGTGAAGATCGCGGCGACGAGAAACGCGGCTAAAGTCTCGAACAGGCGGATGCGGCGGATCTGGCCATCCGGCTTATACAAGAAAAGGATGACCACCGTGTCGAGCATGGAGAGCACGCAGGCGGCCCACAGCGGCACTTGGGGGACTAGGATGTTGAGAGCGACAGCGGTCCCGATAACTTGACCGATGTCAGTGCGGACGATGCAGGCCTCCGCAACGAAATAGGCCAGCCGTTCGAGCCAGCGAGGGAAGTGGCGATAGTTCATCTACGCAAGATCCATACCCGTGACGGCCCCGAGCTTCAGGGCTAGTGACTACGATGGAGAGAGCGGCTGTTTAACTGGTGTCCATCGGACAAGGCACCAGACAGCATGCCGGGCCATGTAGCTGCACGAAATGCAGCACGGATATATAGCCGTATAGGTAACCGGCACTAGGCCTCTTACCAACCCGAACTGCGTAGAGGGCCGCCCTCACCGGGGATAGATGGCAATGATGTTCGGCACCAAAATCACCAACAAGAGTTTGTACTGGAAGGACTGCCCGGATGTCACCGCCGTCTGGTAGTTATCCTGCAGCACGCCGTCCGTCCGCATTAGCAGCCTGAGTGTCGCTTGCAATGTGTCGAAAGTGGTAGATCGCGAGGTAAGACGAGAAATTGCGGCTGCTTCCTTCGTAGGGTCGGCTGGGGTGAGCTCCTTACAAGGTCGACATAGGCAACGCTGATTATGGCTCCAGGTCCCAGAAGCCCTATATGACCTGAGAGGCTTTTGCGCGGAGGGATGACGAAACGCCGCCTCCCGTTCCAACCCGGCGAAAGAGAAAGAAGCCAAGACAATCGCGGCGCCAGCTCCTAGGCGAAGACATCGACGCCTGCTCCAGGTCCTCTTGCCCAGCCCTCGCTGTAGACGGACAACCGGCACCGTTGCCAGCGTATTCTCTGACAGGTCCAGGATATGGTTGGCCATGGCGGACTGGGATCATGGCGGGACCTTCCGAATTCACCGAATCCATGATGCCTTCTGTGACATGGCTCTCCGTTTTTTTGGTTTTTATTTTGGTGGGGGGGGATCGACGGCACTGTTGTTGGTGAGGCTTCGCATGGGAGGTTCAATCTTCGAAAGCGTAGCTCGGGTTCGTCTTTAATCTTTGGTTGGCATCCCTTCTCAGTCAGTTGGAATCCTAAGCATGGCCAACTAGATCGCAGTACCATTCCGGACACCGAATGGTTGTCTTGCAATCGCACGATATCGCCGGTATGCTACGCTAGACGCGCCGAGACAGTATCGCCACAGAGACAAAACCAAGGGATGCCGGCCTCTGTCGAGAGCCCGCTGGTCATTGTCGAGGTCCCTGTCCATGGTTCTACCTTCGCCCGCACTAGGTCCACTAGATCTCTGTCGACCACCATAGCTGTAAGTGCGTGTTGAGGTTGGGCTGGCTATAATCGCCATGGTTGGTGTCGACGGCGTAATTTTCAACATCTCTTGTTTTATATAAGAGGCTCTGATCCTTGGGTATGGAGTCGACGTGTTCTAAGACCACACTGCTGTCATTGCGAGAAGACTCAAATCTCCCCGGTGGTGATCGGCCTGGTAAAATGTGGTGCGGGGTGGGAAGAGGTACGTGGCCTGCATACCTACCCTGCCTGTCTGCCGGACTGACGTATCGAGAAGCTGGCCGTGATTGCCGTGGCTCTCGCCAAGGGGAAGCCTTCCATGGCGCTTGGGAACCTGGCCGGGTCATCCATCGCCAACGTTCTCGCTTCGTTTCCTCTCGGCATGCTCTGTATGGATGCAGCGGCCTTCGACTGCAGCTCTAAGATCTACACGACGGTCTTGCTGGCATCGGTCTCCACCTTCCTCCTGCTCCTGTTCGCGCTGCCGAGCGGGAGGCGGTGGATCGGAGGACTTGTACTCATCGTCGCATTTGTGTTCTATGTGGCACCAGCCGTGTCGCTGATCTACAGGGGCACCCTGACGGCACCCGAGGCAGACGATCTGGGCTCGGACAACGGTAGTTCCGGTACTAGTGGTGATGACAACGAGAGCGACGCCATTGTCAACGGAGAAAACGGCGACCATTTTGCCCTTGGAGGCAGAAATGACGAGGATAACCTTGAATATATCGTCGACGCTCAAGACGGCGGGCCAGTGGGCCCGGACGACAGCGCGGGAAAGAGAGGCGCAACGCCTCGAGACAGCCACAACCGTCCGAAAGTCGGCGCATCAAGGAAGCCCTTTCTCGCAGGGTCACAAAGGGGGCCGCCAGGCCCAGATTGCAGCCACGTGGAGGTCGGGCTAGCCCCTCTGTCAAGAACACAACAGGATTCAGGCGGACGGAGGAGCAGGGGCCGACGAGCCAAGGCCCTGCGATTCCACATTGCCCGCCTAGGGCTCGGGCTTGCAGCCCTGACTCTTTCCAGCTACATCCTAGAACACAGCGCGTCCACCCTGGGCAGCGAGCTTGGGCTGTCAGAGTCAACGGTTGGAGCGACGATCTTGTCGGTGGCGACGACGCTACCAGAAAAGGTCATAGCTGTGGCGGCAGGACTTCGGCGGCAGCCGGGTATCATCGTGGCTAACACGGTCGAGTCGAACAATTTTCTTGTCACGCTCTGCGGTGGGTTGCTGATGACAACCGTCGATGCAGCAAACGGGGTTCAACCCCGAACGGGCTTTGGCCTCACTGCATTTGAGGCTATTTTTATGTTGGGATCATCGAGTCTCCTGTTGGTGGTCGTGATGTGGGAGAGTAGGAGTTGGATCGCCGGGGCGTTCCTTTGCTGTTATGTCGTGTTTCTGACGATTGAGTTTGCTAGCGGACATAACCTAGCGTAAGGTGAAGAGGGGTGATGATGACGGGATACCTTTTATATGATTACCAGTAATTTAACGCTGTTCCTGGATCCCGAGAATGGATGTGGGGACTTCCAGTGAAGAGGCCCACCAACTGACTATCCCTCCGCATCGGGTCGGACCTTATGCAGTGTGTGTGACCCACGAACCCGAGGCCCACCAGACGTCATCGTGCTCGCAGGCAGAAGCTCAACTGAGGTGGCTACGATGTCCGGGCTGCCTGACCGGGGGACAGATACAATTAAAAACCGATAAGATAGAATCGAGGCTCAGCTCCCAAGCCCCCCCAGATTATTCTTGTTATTACATGTTCTATCTCACTCACCTAGGTACCATACGAACACAACAATGCGGTTAGGCGCCAACTTGCCCGCCCCGAAATAGGTCGGGTCGAGACGTGTCTTAAACCTGAGGTACCTGGTGTAGGCCCCAGGCAGCCGTCAGCGCGCACGCGTTCACATGCTGCCTCGTCAACCTGAGCCAGCGCGCGACGGTGATGACGACCAGTGCCCGTGGACGAGTTGGAGCAGTTTGATTCGGGATCACACCCATAGCATAGTGTTATTGTACGCCCTCCCGTCTTCCACCGCTCTACTACTACCCCCCCCCCCCCCCCCCCCCCCCCC
>PYST01000079.1:91330-129287 GCA_003049485.1 Ophioceras dolichostomum
CGAGCAGGCGAATGGGATGTGTGGCAGCCCTTCAGTCGTTGCTGACCGACCAGTCGGCGAGATACCTACCGGCCTATCTACCCACCTACCTACCTAGCTATCTACCAACCGACCTGTGTCGGTATGTAAAATCGTATGTCGGGTACGATTGATTGTATGTACTTCATTGTGGTACCTTTTTGACGGAGTGCATGGTGAGGTAGCGTTGGTGCGGAGCAGGATGCGATGTTGGGACTTTCAAGCACCAAAAATAGAGGTAGGTACGTTGTAAAACTGCGAGGTCCCAGGCATGCCAATGTCCTGCCCAAGGCCTTCCTGCCCACATCCTCCTCACTGACGCTCTTCAAGTCCAGTCCAATCCAATCCAGTTCATCTGGCCTTTTGGCCAAAAGGACCACTCTGGACACTAGGTAGGTAAGTAGGTAGGTAAGTAGGTAGATATTCAATACATCCTTACGTCCTCCTTCCTTGACCTTTGCAACAAATGTTAGTTGGCATGCATAAGCAGTGTGTCCAACTGTTTCTGATAACCACTCGCAGCCCTACCGGAAGCTTTGTCGAATGAGGGAGCCGGGTTCGGGATGCTGTTGGCTCCTGGCGAACTGAGAAGAAATTGGGAGAGGGGAGGGGAGAGGGGGAGGCTGGGTTGCTTCTCTGCGCAGCCGCCAGAGAACAAAAACAAGGTGGGCAGGTACATTGGGAGATCAGTCGTGGTTCTACGACGGACGATTTGGCATGAGTGATCCGCCAAATGCTTCCGCTGCACTGATCGGCCGAAGCAAAAAAAAAATTATATCAAATCAACCTTGAATCCTACAAAAGCAGAGGCGGGCGTACACTCTCCTGAGGATTTTGGGTAGCAGGGAGGGGCGACCACGGCTGGCCGGCAGGCAGTCGAAGCAGGGCTGTGGACTAGGCCGTGGGCACTGGCTTGGCTCCCTTGGCTGCTTTGAACGCGCGAGCGCACTGGCTGACTGGGTACAGGTGCCTGGATGTGGTGCGGTGGATACTGGCTCGGTGGGCATCAGGCAATCTGTTTTTGTGCGGTGCATTGGTGTTACCATTGATGATCTTATCAAGCTGTGCACATCGCCGAGGGGGCTTGCAGGATCCTTGCGGGTGTTGGAGCACCGGAATGTGGACACTGCCAACCAAACCGTTCCCAACGAAACTGCCCAGCCACGAGGGTATTTTACGGGAGTTTTTGTCGACCAAGTTCAAGCATCGAACTTCTGTCCAGTCTCCCACTCCAGTTTGGTGGTCTTTCATACTATGCGCATTCGAGCATCCGATGCAGCAGTCCTGTGCCACATTTTGCGGGCGACCGACCTTGATCACTGTCTGCGAGATTGTCGGCCGCGGGGAATTCAGGGGCAAGGGGGCACATGGCAAATCTTCAGATGATGGATTTAAGGTGCTGAGGCTGAGCAAGATGGCCGCCGGCACGCAATCAGTGCCCCTGCAGAGCTGGCGGGGAGCGGGCAGTGGGGAATTCGATCGCCTACAGCCTGCGAAGCGCCAATACGGACGGAGGTAGGATGTAACCAAGGTAGGCACAGGTTGGCATAGACATATCAAATACTGGACAGAAGAGCTGGGGACGAGTGTGTGTTACCTCCAGCCCTTGTTGCCTCCTTATCCTTTGTCCTCGTCTTTGTTTCAGCACCGGAAGTGCCTGGGGGTACCTTGGTTGGCAGGGCTTTCTTGGATGCAGGTATGGAAGGAATATGAAATGTGTTGTTTCAAAGAGGGATTATTACACGCAGTTTAGGGTCAGCTGTCCAGCCGGATGCCAGCGAGCAGGATGGGCCCGAAGGTAAGCAAAATGATTAATTAAACCAAAAATGGCCCGGGGAGAAAAAAAGAAAAAGAAAATGGAAAAGAAGAAGGAGGGAGTGATGAGGGGATTGCAGGTCGAGAACATGCATGAGGCTTGGTGGTACCTAAGGTACGGTTGTAGTTCCTCCTCATTCGCTCGCTCGGAGGAACCGCCGACAAGCTTTGTGTGTTTCATCCAGAATGCCAGGGTGTTCTCAGGTGAGCGAGCTTCCAGAGCTGCTCAGAGCTAGGAACTGGGAGCTGGAAACCTATGATCGGCCGCCAGTGCAGCGCAGACGTGCAACAGCAAACATGCAACGGCAGACATGCAGCGAACTTGCATGGAGTTGCCTCGTACGGTGCTGCCTGCCACGGCAAGATTCCGTCCGTCTGCACCTTCGCCCCTCATCGCCCCCAACTGCATGTTGTTTCTGGAGACGACTCGAGACTTCTCGGATGCTTATCTGTGGCTGGACATGCCATCCCACCAAGCCAGCCAGTGGTATACGGGAAATCCTGGAGGATGGTGGACGAGAGACAGACCTATCGGCGTGGAGAGCTTGATACTTCCCGTCCAGTCCAGCAATGGGCGTGGGCGTGGACGTGGACATGGGTGTGGACAAAGCTCGGCTTGTGTAGTAGGTCGTAGAAGAGTATCTGTCTACCTTGGTAGGCCGCGGTCTGGGCCGCGAATCCTTTTCATCTCATTTGCCTCATCGTCTTCCTGAAAAGCTTCCATGCATTGTTTCCAGTATAGATGAAACACACGGGGAGTCCGGAGGCGTGAATCCATCGTGCAGCGGACAGCTGCAAGGCGCTTCTTGATGCTGGTGGTTCGGTCTGTGTGGTATTTGGCAGGTGGCATTTGGCAGGTGGCAGCAACGGCACCGATGGCAGGAGAAAGCTTTGTCGGTAGCGTCGGCAGTGCGGCAAAGAGACAACGGCACCGATAGCGGTAGGCGCTAGGAACCACGAGAACGTGATCGCCGCCTGGGTGGAAGGGAAGGGGAAAACATCACCATATACTTGCCATTCCCCAGGCCATGAACCTGCGTTCCTATCGAGGTACCTCACTACGAGTCTACCTCCCTACCCCCAAGCTGAGAGGGAGGTAGGCACAGACAGGCTCTGTCTGAAGGTCCTCAGATGTGTTGCAAGGCCACCCACCACCTGGTGAGTGGTCGTGGGGGAAGTGCCATTCTGGAACGCAAAGGATGCGAGTTAGTCGCGAGCTGTGTCTTGATCGTCGGACATGCGCGCAGACAGGCGAGGGGTTCGCCATCGAGGAGCGAGGTGGGTTGGGTTGGGATGGTCAGCTTGCTTGGCCTGATTGTTGGTTCCAGCGGTGGTGATTGATGATTCCACAACGAGAGAGTGTGGTGTGTATCAGTCTCTCCGTCTATCCGTGATGAAAGTCTGCATTCGCATAATGCTGGTCTCTTGCGTGGCGGAGCTAGTCAAGAGCAATTCCAGTTCTCCTGCACACCACCACCACCAAAGCTCGAGAGGTTCGGGCCCAGGCAGATCACCGAGTCGGCTGCGAATCTGGTGGGATCTAAAAGTCGCTTGTTGATCGGAAATAGAGGTAGTCATTTCGCTTTCGCCGTTCCTACGCGTACCGCCTAGGTGCATGCATTTTTTGCGAAGAGGAGTCACGTTACTGCTCAGAGCGCCCCCATATTGGGCTACAGACCAGCCAAACACAAAGGCTCATCCCAGACCAAGCCAGAATACCACCATGAGGCATCATCAATGGGGATATTGAAGCGACCGCAGCAGAAACCAGAAACAACAAGGAACTGACGAGCAGGTGGGCGGGGTGGGGCAGGTTTCGTTTCCTCTGCGTTGGGCCCTTGTTTCCGCTCTCCATCACCATCTTCCCCTGCATCTGCGGCCCTATCCACCCGCCCACACCGCCCGCATCTTCCCACCAAACCAGAATCCCTCAACGCATCACGATCCTCGCTCCTCCTCACACAGTCCTTGGTACGTATGTCGCTTTTGCATACAATGTGGGAAGCTGGCTTCAACCAAACCACCCTGTCGTACAGAGCTTTCCGGTTTGGTAATCCATCGACGCCGAGGACGCCTGGGCATTTGGACAAATTTCCTACTCCCCCCGGTACTTAGTACTTCAGCTGCCCGGGAAAATGACAGATAAGGTACCTCCAAATACCGAGAAGTACTAAATCCTACATGATGGATTCGGATATATAAACGCCGTGCACATGTCATACCTGCCACTGCCTGTGGCTATCCGCTGTCTCTGGCCATAAACTCAAGCGCTAGCCGCGGAAAAAGCCGTACTATTGCGAGCAGGAAATGTCAATCTGAAAGTCGACGCGCTGCCGTCAATGCCGGTTAGCAAGGTTCACGTCACGGAGGAGGATGCCCCTGTCTGCCGCATCCGCCTATCGATGTTAAAATGACAAAATCAAAGGGGGGGAAGTGAGGAGCGACGGTCTGGAGAGTCGGGGATGGAGCCGTCCAATTCCCTCGCTGCCCGCTGATTAGCATTCGTTCGGCCGCATAACAACCGCAGCGCCACCTGTGCGGTTCTTGTGACGGGGACTTGCATGAGGCTAGCCTGGCAGGTTGGCAGGCTTGGATGCTTGGAGTCACATCGAACGGTGATTTTTTTGCCCAAGTACCATCCATGCCCCCGCTTGCGCATGGCGGGGTGGGTCCTTCACTTTCGCGCTTGCTCTCGGGTACCTGGAATCCCAGGACACCTGAGGTCGGGGTGGGGAGGAATGGTACCTCCCACCTGTGCTCCAATACAGTGGAGTAGCGAGCAGAATGGAGCAGTCGATCATCCTCGAGCTGAGGTAACTTGCGTGCTTGCACTTTCGGCCAACGGAGCTCATGGGCTTCCGCACCCGTGGCTTGCCGGCACAAGACGGTGGCTACATACTGTACATGGCACATACTGCAGTAGGTAGGCTGGGGATCGCCTGCAGGAAATTTTGGTGGCCGAATCAGTGGGATTGTGGCCACACCCTCTCCAATGCGTCGCGTCTGTGAGTGAACAGGGTTGTCGGATTTTGGACGAGGGTGTCACGGGGCAGGCGAACGCAAACGACCGACGAACCACAGTGACTGCCAATATGGCTCGCATGATAGGTACTGTGTCTAATTCGCGTTCGACCATGACGAGGAGGGATACGAACAAGAGGAGGAAGAGGGGGAGCAGCACCAAGACTTACGGAATAGACACTCAACCAGAATCGAAGTGTGAAACGCCGATGGGATATGACATGACCAACAAGAAAGGTGACAGATGAATCGGCTTCTCTTGCTCCCAATCTGTCCATATCAGGCCCGCCCGCTGATTATGTTGATTTGTGGTTGTGTGGGTCCACACAGCTGTGGCAGACGTGGTGCGATTACGGACGAAAGTGATGGTGCACTCTCAGTCATCCTCCAGCCCATCAGACTGCTGCTGTAAAGCACCACTGCGTGCTACTTTTAGCGACAATTAGGCGCACCCATCAGCCTAAGACGACGGCTGGAGCGAGCATCAATAATTGCAGCACAGCACCTGGGCAAACCTGCGCTAGGGTTCCAACCGCCCGCCCACCATTGATGATCACTTTGGTACCCCCGTCAGTCTGATCAATTTTTGGTCACTCCGCGCAGTCATCCACCATTTCACGGCGGGCCGGACTAGCTCCAGTCATCTCAGCAACAGCCCCAAAGGCCCCCCCGCCAACCCAGCCAGTAGCGTGTTCTGTGTTCTATCTACGGAGATGTCGCAGCTATACGCAATTATGTGCGTGATTGCCTGCAACCCTCGTACATGTCGTAAATATGCCTGGTCCGTTTTGCGCTCCCAACATAGCATCGTGCTTCTATTTTCCCAGGCCACTCACTCACTGTTACTTCGCTCCCTATTTTTCGCCTTCCATCCCGTCTCGCATTTCGCATCTTCCCAGTCTCTAGTGGGTTGTGGTAAGAGGGTACAACTTGGTAGGTACCTCCAGGTAGGGACCTGGAGGCAGGAGTCGCTGCTCAGTCCGTTGCGAATCCTCAATTCCGCAATTCCGCATGTCACCACCGCCCACGAATAACCCGGACGCTACTTACTGCAGTGACCTTTTCGTTCTTCCCGTTTCTTGTGCTTGGATTTTTTTTTTTGCCCTGCCTTTTCTTTTTTCCCTCTTTTTTTGGTCACAATTTCATAGCCCCGTCTGACGGAGTGCAGCCTGTCGATCAAGCCAATTTACCTCCCATTCCCGCTCCCTCCAGTTTTTTATACCAGAGCACGCATAGAGACCTTTCCTGAGCGACCTTGCCTTGATTGTCAGTGCACACTGCACAGGGACTTCGAATGCCAACCATCACCAACATGCTTCCAACCAACCGTGAAATGGCTTCCCACCATGATTACCATTACTGCCAAGCTGACGGGATATGCTCAGAGGGATCACAAATGTGTGGCCGTGAGTTTTGAGTGCGCCTGTCCAGCATGTACTCGTCCATGCTATAATCCGCGAGTGCGAGCGATTGGCGTGTGCCCAAAGAGTGTGCCAGAAATCAGAAGGGGAGGATGACGATTGGGGGAAGCAAACAGAGTGGGAGCTCACCCCACCTCCCTGGCTGGCTGTGGCCGGCCTTGTCCTCGCTTGAATCCTTCACCACTACCTCAAGTTCTGCCCCCCTGTCGCCATCGCGGCAAAGCCCCCCCAAGTTTGTCGCTTGACCCCTGGCTCTTCTGGACCAGAGAGGAGGGTTGCTGCGAAAGGCTGGCCTCCCTGCGTGTACACACACTGGCTTTTGATGACCGGCTGCAGTTCCCCGTGGCTTGCCTTCTCGGGCCTAGGCAGAAGCGATGTGTCCTGGTTGGGTCAAGCTGGAAATTCTGCCTTGGAGTTCCAACTACGAGAGTAATAATAACAGAATTTGGTCTGTCACTCTGCTCTCTCCTTCTCCAGACGCGTCCACATGCTCGCTCACCCAGCACCCACACAGTCCCTCTCCCGCTCACTCTCGCCTACACTTTGCAAAGCAGCCAGCAGTAGGCCCAGGAACAACTTACGGGTGGGCGGGACCGCGCCTCTCCCTGTTTGCATTCTGCCTCACTCCATGTATTTTAAACCACGAGCCAGGAAGACTACCTGCATGCATGCCTCATATTGAGAAGGAGAGAGAGAGAGAGAGAGAGATATAGGTCGAGGGAAGGTCGATCAGTGATACCCTGGGCGCATTTCACACATACCTACCTACCTCCATGACATACTTCCAAGCCCACTCCTCCCCTCCCGATCACCTATTCCGTCATTACATGCCTTCATAACCCACCTCAGGATTGGCCCTCCTGTTTTCCTATTCTCCTGTTCTTCTGTGCTGTATCCTGCACCTCACACCTCGTGCCGCGAGCCTACATACTTTCATCCTCCTCCGCAAAACACACGCCAGCTCACCCCTCCCCCTCCTGCCTCCCCATACGAACCCCCCTCCCACCCCTTCCACCCTCCTCCTCGCTCACTCACCCCTGGGCTGGGGCCAGGCCCGATCCCGAGAGGTGCCAGCCCCCCTCCCCTTGTTGGATGGACCTGACCTGGCCTGACCTTGGGAGTTGAGTTCGAACCGGCTTCGGCACTGGCACCGCTCAGTTCGCACGTCACCCACATTCTGGGATCGGCTTCCGTTTCCCAGGGCCACCCTTGGCATCTCTCTCGTCAGGGCTATCGACCAGGAGTCCCCCGGGCATCCTTATTTCTTATATCTCGGCCACTCCCATCCTTTGGGCCTTCGACGGCCAGGCTTTGTCTCGCGCTCGCGTGTAGAAGCATTGTCCCCGGCACAGACTCTGGCACTGGCGCATCCACCTAAACAAGCACACTTACTTGCATGCCAGTATCAATAACGGGAAAGGCATACGGAGCAACACAAGAGCCCACGATAACGTCAACAACAACTACACCATTGGGGGCTATTCTCACCCACAGGACCAAGACGAAACTTCCTCCGCCACCTTGTGCTCCCCAACTCCCTGCTCCTGCGGTCCCTGAGCCCGCCTGTCCACACACCCATCAGCAGTCCTCGCCGTTCAAATCATCCCCCCCTTTTCTTTCTCTTCCATCCTTTTTGTTTTTCCCTCTCTCTCGTTTCCTTTTTTTTATAACTGTCCTTGTCTCTGCCTGCCTGGCACGTTTTGCCTCCCTCTCCTCGTCTGTGCCTCGTCAACTAGTGTTCCTAGTAGCCTGCCACCGGTCCCCACATATATAGCTATAGTGCCTCCTCGACTGGTCCTCCCGTCAGGTCCCCTTTTGCTACTACTTTAGAGTTCACCCGAGAGAATACAGTCAGTCATGGACCTCACGCCACCGCTGACCAGATCGCCTGCCTCGCCTCCGAACTCCCACTGTCCCTCGGACCGGTCTTCCTTGGGCTATCCGTCCCCGGAGCTGGCTGCCCAGCCGTACAAGCTGTCGACGATATACGGCCCGCCCTGCTCCGCCATGGCCCAACCCATGGACGCCGAGACCTCCCTGCCCCCGCTGGACACCATGACCATGGGCCAGCCCGAGTGGGGACAGGCGGCCGTGATGCAGACCTCGTCCGCGAGCTCGGCTGTGCCCAGCATCGTCTCTTCCGAGTATGACGGTTTTGGGAGCTACGAGACAGCACAGATGGCGGGCCAGCCCGGCTCCGGCTACAGCAGCCACGACGTGTATGGGTCCCACCATCAGAGCAGCGCGGGATCCGCAATGTCCAACTCTCCTCCCCCACTACAGCCGCCACACTCCAGGTCTCCGATCTCCGCAGCTCCGAGGACGTCCTCCCTGTCGTACGCCCCGGGTGGGCCCCTGACCCAGCCGCTCACCCCCCGCGTCAAAATGGAGGGCCCGGCGCCGCTCCAGCAGCACCTGCAGCACCAGCAGCATCAGCAGCACCAGCAGCACCAGCAGCACCCGCACGCGCATCCGCATCAGCACCCGCACCAGCACCAGCCCCAACACCCTCAGCACCATCAGCAGCAGCTTCCGCAGCCAGCGGAGTATGGGCCAGGAGGCGGCGTCGAGGTGACACACTACCCGTCCCCCCGCTCGATTCATGCACCCTACGCAACCGATTCGGGGGCGTATCCGCCGCCCGGCTCCGGCTATCTGTCGGACACGCAGTCGTCCGCGTGGAGCAAGGACTACCAGTCGGCCGAGCCCGACCACTTCTACCCATCTCTGGCCGGCCACCAACCCGTTGGCTTCCTCAACAACAGGAGGGCACTGCGGCCCGGCCGGCCCCGCGCGCGAAAGCGGCTCACGACGAAGGAGGAGGCCAACTTCCAGTGCGAGGTCAAGGGCTGCGGGAAGCTCTTCAGCAGGAGCTACAACTTCAAGGCGCACATGGAGACCCACGACGAAAAGCGCGAGTACCCGTTTCCGTGCTCCTTCAACGACTGCGACAGGCGGTTCGTGCGGAAGACGGACATGGTCAGGCACAGGCAGAGCGTGCACGACAAGCAGCGCAACCACAAGTGCGACTACTGCAGCCGCCCGTTTGCCAGGAAAGACACTCTGAGGAGGTGAGACTCGCTCCCCGCGCTGCGCTTTGCCATGCCACATTCCCCCACCTCGCGATTTCGTCTTTAGGGTTTTTACTGCCACCTATTACACCTACTACTCCCGGTCCTCCTTTGAATCCGTTTCCGTTGCTGACCCTCGGCTGCTCGCCCCACTCGTTTAGACACATGGAAGACGGATGCTCCAAGCGGTTCGACATTGGGACGCTGGACCTCCGGGCAGACGGGGGCTACGACAGCCTGGCCCATGGAGTGAGGTCCGTTGGCGCCACGATGAGCCATCACATGGTACCGCCTCACGGCGCTTTGCCCCCGATGGCGATCCCTCCCATCAACACGGGTGGCATGCTCGCCCCGGTTCCTGTGTCTGGACCCTTGAGGAGCGGCCGGGACATCATGCACGGCGGTGACCCAAGCCCGGGCCAGCAACATTGGGCCCGTTAGGCGTCTTCGGCTATCGAAGACCTGTACGCTGAACTACTTCGTTTTCTTCTATTTCACGTCCACTCATACTGGATCGGAACGGGTGTGCTTGTGTGTGCTCTTTATTTTTCATCTTCTATTCTTCCCATTTCTTCTTCTTTTCTAAAGGGGCGGGATTCTTCAATTTCTTTTCTCCGTCTCGTTCCTGCTAGATATCCATTTCTTTTCCTTTTCTCTCGGCACACAACACATATATCAAATAGGTATATATGTACATATAAGCTGGCGTGGTACATTGCATTTTGGGGACACTTGTATACTAGCGACGGCGGGTTATTGGGCTTTGAAGTTCGTCTCTGTAAACGATTAACATGGCTCTAGTGTACGATTTATCAAATAGGATACGGCAGAACGACAGCTTTCTGTGCACCTCCCTCCATCCACCTCGCTTCATGGTCCCTACAGATCGGTGCTTTGCCGCTGAGCATCAGCTGCACCGGCGAACAGGAGACCACTCTTTGCTCCCTCCCACTGGCAGATGCTTCCCACCCCACAGGAATACATTTTACAGCGCACAGCACAGAGTGTCAACCACGATGTTAATCATGACTGGATAGGCGAAGCTCAGATACCTGACAACGGTCTCCCAACAAGGTCGCCTATCACTCATCAGTTCTTCTGCCTGGGCCTAGGTCGGCTGGTAGGTAGCAGGACAGACTTTTGGCCACCCTTCAACTCATTATCATGCGCAGACGCGGTAGCCGTCTGGACTGCCTACTAATAGTATGAATAACCCTGATGTGGAATGCACAGTCAGGCGGGGCTCGCCAGCTAGCAACCAACAGTGTCAACATGAGCGCCATGAAACCAAAGAGGGAATATCAAGCCAGGAAATATTGTTTATGCCAACCTCCCACCATTCACATTTTCTTGTCCTCACATAAAAACAGTTGCATACAAGCACACCACCTCGGGTGGTGCAAGGTCTATCTCTGTCCCATTCCCCCCCTCCACAGTGGAAGGCCAGTAAGGCTGGGTAGCTAGGTACCTAGGTAGGTTTCGACAACTGCCAACCTGGAGGTACATCGGCATGTAAGGTACTTACGATGTACTATGTTGTATCTTGCACAATGTGCACAGGGGAGAGGGAACAAGGGCAGTTGGTGAGCTGGGGAAGTACCGCCGGCTTCGTACGATCCCATGCGGATTACCAGAAGCGGGCTGTTGGTCAGGGATTTGGATCCTTGCAGGGCGAACTTGGCAGCTCTCCAGATCGGCCGGGACCGATGCGATTGGGCCGCTGCCGAGTCTTTCGGTCCCACAGGCTGCGAGCTTGCTGCGAGTTTTGCAGCGAGCTGCTGGGAACTTGATCAAATTTGGGAGTCTCTCTGCAGGCTGGAACCACACTCGTCGCAGTGACTTCGTAGGCACCGACATGGAAACATCGGTTGCGCAGAGCGGTCCGAAGGATTGTGTGTTACCTTCGCTGACAGATTTTATTTTTCTCCTCCCATACTCACACACCCACGTACACACACACACTCTCTCTCTCTCTCTTCATTGCCTCCAGAATCTCGAGTTGCACAAGGAGAAGGGGGCTCGTTGCCTGACTGATGAATGGGTTGGTTGGATGGATGGTTGGCAGCGTGCATGCGACCATGCCTACATGAAGCACCGAGGTACATTACCTGATATGCCATATGTACCGTAGGCGGGACCAACCTACCTAACGGCGACCTTCCAGTTGTGTTTTTGAAGCGCGAGAGGTTTGCCTCTGCATTCCGTCCTTCCTTCTGGTTGCCCGCCCTGGGATGGATGATTTTGGGGTCAACGGGTTGTTGTGACACACAATCGCAACCAACTCGAGGCAATGAGGACACTCCGTGTCCCAAAAAAAGATTGATCCCTCCAATATATTTGTTGCAGCTTTTTTTCAGAGAACGCTCAGATAACGCCATGTTGCATGCTCGCTTTCTGTCCATGGTTATCATCGCACTTCCCATCAATCAAATCGACCAACCAACCTTCGTATTGGACACCATAACTAGGGGGCAGGGGGGTGCAAGTGTGAGTGTTAGTGAGGAAGGAAGATCCGTTTCTTTCCCACCTGCAACCTACCTACCTCCCTGTATTTAGTACCTGCCATTTCCCGAGGTCCTCACTACCTGGTACCTACCACCTTAGGTACCTACGTACTCTGTATCAAGATAGGCGTGCACACTAACTCTTGCACTCCTGTACCTGTACCCGCCTGTACGAAGTACGTATTTGGGTCATGCAATACGTTGTACTGCCCGATGCGGCGGGGAGAGGCGGTCGACATTTGCCGTTGTTGAAGCATGGGTCTGGCCTATCGATGCGTGAGACTCGTATCCCATCATGAACCACGCCGCCACGAGGCTGCGGCCGCCGTGTGGGGGGAAACGTGAAATTGACTGATAGATGGATGAGAGGGCGGATGGGCATTCATTCTGGCTTTCTGGCATTCTGGCACTTTGGGGTCGAGGGGCGGGTGGACGGCGTAGTTGCGGGCCAGCCCGTGAGCTGAGCCTGAGGTCTTTGTTTGTGAGAAGATGGTGCGTTTCATGAAATGAGTGTGTGGGCTGGTTGTTAGTCAGGTCGAAAGCCTCATTCTCCACAATCTTCTCAATCTCTGCATCTACTGTACAGACTGCTGATGAAAGCCTGCTCAAAGCAACTCGCAACAACCTACCTGTCGCATCTCTAATGGAAAGTGTGACTGACATAAGTACTATGTACTCCCTTTTTTGATGCTAAGCACCGGACATCGCGCTCGGGACTCGCTCCCCACCCTTGTCATCAACTGTCTGCTCACGTAATCCACACTTGCTCCTAGGTACCTACTTGGTACCTTCCGAGAAGGGATGGTCGTCTGCACAGGAAAGCTCGTGGCGTCCTATTTCTTTGCCCCTGCATTTTTGGTGTCTGTTCCCTTGTCTGCACCCCCAAATGTTTGTCGGCTTTGGTCGTCAATGCATGGCGCGATCAATCAGCTTTCGGGCCTTCAATCCCATTCGATCCCATGAGCTATCCTACAGAAACGACCGGATTCGACGATGCTGCATTTATTTGAGGTTCTGGCCGACATCTTGGCCGAGATTCCGGCAGAGAACTCAGGGCCGTCCAGCTCGCTTCCACTGCCACTGACCTCTGACTCTGACCACCGAAAAAGACCAAGGTGGATGTGTGGCCATTCGGCCGCTCTCCCTTGTCGGCCCTGAACCATCCCTGTTCTCTGGGGGGTTGCAATCTGACCAAATCTGCAGTTAGCTGCACGGTATTTCACTGGCTACAAGTTGGCGTTCAACCTGGCTAGCCATTCAGAAGCACGAATGCGGCACACCAAGGCCGGCATGGCGGCCCTCAACCCTGTGTCGCCCACGTCGTCAATGGAAGATTCGGGTTTTCTTGACCCCCCCTGGTCTACATACAGGTGAGAGCTACTCGACTTGGTTCATGATGGACTACCAGCACGTCGAATAGGTCCGAGAGCATGGTGGGAGGGGCGTGAACAAAACAGAGGTCGAGAGTGAATGGTTGATGCATACATCGGGGAGAGATGGTAGACATGGGCGAGATGGTTCAGATGATAGAAATGAAGCAGGTAGGGTGGTGCTCGGGAGAGGATATGGATCCGCTCGGCGTTCTGTGAAACCATCGGGCCCGCCTGGCCATGCTCTCTTCGGAATGTTGATCCACGTGGCCACCGTCCAACCTCGTGCCGCCCAACCCGACAATTTCGGTTCCGCCAGGCGCTCCTCCACCGACCGCGCTTGTTGCGTGGACCCGCATCGGCCAGCAGGTGTTTGGTATCTGGAAGGAGGAGCGCACTTGGTACCGTTGAGTTCCGAGCCAATAGCAGTTGATCCGGAGCTGATGGTTAATGGGTGATGGCTAGTGGATGATGGTCAGTGAGTGGCCAGCGATCTCCTGGCACCAACGGGACCGGGGGCTAGAAAAGTCGGCTAGGGGGCCGATAATTGCCAGGGAGTGCCAGGGGAATTCGGGACTGGAAGTTTGGTGGGAAGTGTGACCAAGAAGGGGAAGCCACAGGTGGAAAGGGGTCACAAATCTCGCCAGGGCAGGAGATGGGGGGAAAAAAGCAAGACCGGATGGCCGCCCCGACTTTGTCTGCCACCTGCTTTCTCCCTGCCACAGGTTCACAGCCGGGGGAGTCCTGTCAGGCTGTCAGGCTGCGCCGTGATGATGCTGTCGGGAAACCATGCTCCATCGCCTCCGTGCCGCCCCAGAAGTGCAAGGGCTGCGTGGCATGCGGCTAGAGATGTTGCAATGTGTTTCGGGTCCAATTTCCCAGCCCGCAGAGAACTTTGTTCTGGAAGCAGCTTTCCCCGGACACATTCTGAGCCGGTTAGGCCTGAGCACACTGTCCTCTCCCACCCTTGCCCAGCAACCCACCGACGCTGCCCTTGCGTTGCCCTACTCTGCCTGCCTGCCTCGTCTGCCTCCAGCTTCGTCTGCTTCCAGCTTCATCTGCCCCGGGCTACATTAGAAGAAGCAGCGGCAGAACCACTCAGGTTGTCCCGAGAGAAAGCTCATCCCAGGGAAATGCCAGCACAACGAGCTGGCGATGCATAGTCGCAGGTGACGTTTACGAGGGCCGCCGTATTCTAGAAATTACAATCCAGTACAGGATTGTGGGCCTTCGATCAATCTATCTATCGATCTCGAGCACAAAGTTAGTTGTGCAGCGCCGTTCGTTGCGGCGCCTTGCCATTCGCTTTCTCTGTGCCGCATCTTGGTGCCTCATGGGCTCTACACTGTCTGCAGCGTTCAGTGACCATGGCAGATATGGAATCTGCAAGGGCGGCGTGCGATGCAGGGGTGGGACAGCCCAGCTTCCATGCCTACCCAGGTAAGATACCTACCTAGGTTGTTAGATATCTACACTACGCTCGCCATATGGATACTGGGGTGGGTACCCCAGGTAGGTTAGCATCGAGGTACGTGTTGTCGGGGAACTGGGATAGCATCACGCACCAGCCACATCCCCGAATATGAAACGGGCAACCCCTGGCTTGGATATGTCGTGGCCTTCTTCTCCCTGGCCTGGGGTCTCTCGGTGAAGCCCGATGGCGTGCGTTCATGTCCACTGAGCAGTACAACAGCCAGGCGGACGTGCACCAAACAGCCGCATGAAATGGCCCAGAATAGAAAACAAAAGTCGGTTGACCAGCCACCTATCCTCTTACTCTCCCCACCCCCCTCTCTCCCCGACTAGTCGCATGACCAGACATCACGCCCCAGGCAGTGCTTGCTGCGGGCACGAGTCTGCCTTGTGCCGCAACGGTGCGCATGATACGTGTGGTGGAATGGAACTTCGAAGGGGATTTGCGTCTTGGGATACCCACCTGGGGCGTAGAGGTGGTGAAGCAGGCCGATGCGCAGGGGGGACTATCTTATGACATCTTCTAGTACTTGTCCCCATAAGACCTTGCTTCCATGACCGAGCAGATGGAGTGGAGACACTAGCCAGTGTGAGTGGGATGGAGGCCGAGCCCATGGGTAGATACTACCTGCCTATGTATGCATAGGATGGCAGGAGTAGGTGCATCGGCGGACGATAGGAGTCGCTCACTGCGTGACACTGTTGCAATGAACCAGGCACCTCGTGCTTCTGGTGAACTATCGCCTTCCGCCAAGCCTGCTAGTGACGGGGATGGCGGCAGAACCTTCCTCCTCAACTTTCCCTCGCGACCTTCCATGTCGGGAAACACGGGCATGCTGCCGGTGCTCCCTCCTTACCTTCTCCTGCGTTAAAGCATGACACTCGGCTGCAGGGCGACCACACCGCCCCCGTCACTGATCCTCTATCTACAGCCGTGTCTAAGTAGTCGGTAGCAGGTTGGGCTAATGACCACGCAGGAGCCTCTTGTGCTGGCTTGGCTGGTGATACATGGCCTAATCGAGCAGGGCTTGCAGTCCCATTCAGGTGCTTCTCTGTGGGAGGTTTGCGGTCACAGCGTAGTCCATGGCTTGGTTCCATTCCACCTTTTGCCACTAGCCAGCGATGGCCTAAAATCGCTATACATGCCACCGATGATACGCCGAGCGTCAACTACTGTCCGCGATCTCTGGAAAAGGAGACGTCTCCAGTCTCTCTGTCTTGGCCGCTGGATTGCATGACCGGAGCTCCCAGTCCTTTCTCTACCTTCTGCCCATGCCAGGGACATGGATGCCACTAAGAAGCTGGAGGTAGAAACCCACAGAGACGGAGTCCCAGCTCGGTCCCAACGTTAGGCGTCATCGGCTATGTAAGGTAAGTGTGGATCTACGATTGGGATGTCTTGAGTGGCCATGGCCTCGTAAATGGACGTAGATAAGTAACTTGCAACACCCCGAGCCGGATAAGCAGGATTGGGAGGGAGAAAAAAAAATAAAAAATGGGGGGTGCCTACGGCGATGAGTAGGGTGCTTAATACCAGATAAGGCCAGGGCAGATTCGGCACACACATTTATGAGCGCCCTATTTAATCATACAATGCGTCGCCAAAGAGCAAAGAGACGAGTGGAGGGGGGGCTGCATTATGCACCTTCTTGGGCCAGTTCTCCCAAAAAGAAGGTAAATTGCCAGGCGTGAGGTAGCAAAGTAGGCAAGCTAGGTTAGATACCTACTTACCTACCTACATGCACCGAAGATACCGTTACCCTGCTGCCTAGGACCTCAAGTTGCTCATCCATCTACGCAATACTCCTAGCTTGAGTCCAGAAGTTGTCAAGCTTGACCCTGGCGAGCACCTCCCTCGCCTCGGTATCAGTCTCGCACACCTTGCTCCCCCACTTGCGGAACACCCTATTCTTCACCTCCCCCTCGAAGACCAGCCGGCATTCGTTGTGCGAGATGTCCTTGAGCACCCCCCTCTCGTCTTCCGCCACCAGCCACTGCCTCGGCGGCGGTCGGTTTGGACCACCGTCCTTGTCGCGGGACGGCGCGTTCTCGGCCCAGTTGATGCGCTCCATCATGAGCCTCCGATATTTTGCGATGCTCCAGGACCCGCCCTCGACGATGACGAGGTTGAACCTGGGGTGCATGATGCAGATGCCCGTAAGCGCGTGCTGCTCCGCGTTCACGCTGATGCGGTAGCGATGCTGGCCGTTGGCCAGGCTGTTGATCTTGAAGACCAGCATGTGCAGCCCCTTCGCTGCGTCCTTCTCCTGATTCGCGGCCAATTTCTCGTGCCGCTGCTCCGCGGTGAGCTTCCGCTCCTCGTTCGCCCTCAGGTGCTCGTCGTGGCGCCTGGCGATCTCCCGGTTCACCTGGGCCTCCACGGCCGTCGGGTCCTTGACCGCCTGCTCGGCCAGGACCACCATCATGTTGTTCCTCGTGACCTTGGGCGGCTCCGGCTCCAGGAGCCCGAGCCGCACTTTTGCCTGCTTCTCTTTCAGGTCGGCCGCTCTTCGCTGCCGTCGCAGTTTCTTCTGTTCTTTGGTTGTGAGGTACATTGGCCTGGGAGCTGGCACGTTCTTGTCCTGCGGCGGCTCGAGAGCGACGGGGTGCTGTATCAGCTCCGTGACAATGCTGTCGTCGCCGATATCGACGCGTAGCAGGCGGTCATCGCTGTCGTCCTCGCCGTCACCGTAGCTCTTCCCATCCACCAGCCCCTCGTCCCACCACTCGATGTCTGGCGGGGCCTCGGTCGAGCTTAGTGGTAGGTCGATATCCTCGTCGATGCCAGCCTTGCGCGTCTGCTCCGCGATGCGCTTTTTCATAGCCTCCAGGGCGGCCTGTCTCCGCAGTGCATTGCCCTGCTGGATGTATTTGCCCTTCGCATTGAAGACGAGTTGCCGAGGCTCTCTCTGCCTCGCGGGCTGCGCGCCGGGACTGGCAGCATCGTAGTATGGGTTACTCCTGAGTTCACCGAACGGAGCGCCAGTCCTGCGTCCGCTCTGCCCGCCGGCGGCATGGCGAGCCGGGGTCGTGCCGGCGCGCTCAGCAGATTTGTTGGAGTCCCCCCCGGCCTTGTCTGCAGGCTTTGGGTGATTCAGCTCTTCCAGGACGGGATGCAGTCCGACGGCCAGTCCACCTTTGGCTTTGCTACTGCTGATCGCGTTGGCTACTCGCGCTTTGAGTGCGGCCATTTTGTCGGCCACGGACTCTGGCTTTTGAACTCGCGATAGAGAATCAGGGCGGCGGCCGGGGCCAGGGCTCTGATTGCGATCCATTTTCGTAAATGCACGTTGTCGCGGTTGTAGTCGCGGTCGGGGTTGTGGTCGTGGTTGGACGAGTCCTCGCTAGACTGAACTGACTCGGTGGAAACGAGGCTCAGAGGAGCTCAACAATGTGATAAGGCGGGACAAGCCCACGCGCGTATAGCTGGGATGGGAGACTAGACTGAGGTTCGTCAGATTATCGACTCTGGGATTGTCGAGCTTGCACTCCGTGTTCGTTGTGACTAGGCTAGGTGGGGACTTCGTTTGGTGGCGGCAGGCATCGTCAACGGTGACCCACCGAGGTTGCAGTGCTCCAATTCTGCCATCGAACACCGCTAAAAAATTCGGAGAGCTGCCGTTTTTATGTCCTCACCCCCTCACGGATTTCAGTCACCCCGACCTGTCCTTGACATTTCCCTAGAGCTCACCGTGATCGGTGGTGCCCTGAGATAGCCATGAACATTTCGCAGCCAGTGGCGTCGTCGGTCGACAGCGTTGAGTTTACCTTCCTGTCGGCCGACGAGATCCGTGCGTTTTCTGTGAGAAAAATCGAAAACGACAGTACTTTTGATACCTTGCTTAACCCTATTCCAGGGGGCTTGTACGATCCGGCCCTGGGCGCCTGGGGTGAATCTATGTGAGTTCTGGCTCATGTCCCTTGTTCTCTCTGTCCTTTGTCGTTAGATGCCCTCTAAAGAGCTCTTCTGGTCTTCCGGATCCTTCAACTTTGGCCAATTTGTTTACAATTGCTTACCCACCTACCTGGTGCTTCAGATGCACGACATGTAATCTTGGGCCGATGGCGTGTCCTGGCCATGCCGGCCACATTGAGCTTCCAGTCCCTGTGTACCATCCCGTATTCATGGACCAGGTGCTCCGGTTGCTTCGTGCGCAATGTGTTTATTGTCACAGGTTTCGGATGCGGCGGAGGGATATCCACCGGTACACTTGCATGTTCAGGTTGCTGCAGTACGGTCTGCTCGCGGAGGCTCGGGTGGTTGACGCCATTGGGGACAGCCTAGTGGGTAAGATCAGCAAGGACCTCATAGCGAGCGATGCGTCCTCCGACGATGAGGCGGCAGGCGAGTCTGTGGGGGAGGACGTCGTAATTCGCAAGATGGATGCGTATGTGCAACGGGTATTGCGGCGGCACCAGATCAGCCTGGGCGAGATTCGCAAGGGGAAACACGAGGGCGCATCCGAGATGCGCCGGGAACTGGTCAAGGAATTTCTGAGGGAAATCACCAAGGGAAGAGCCTGCGCGTCCTGCAAGGGCCTGTCACCGAGCTATCGCAAAGACCGCTTCGTCAAGATTTTCGAGAAGACTCTGTCGTCCAAGGAGCAGGCCAAGATGGCCCAAGGCCGTTTTAAGCGCCACGACGCGATGGCACTCCGCCAAGCGCCGTCCAAGAGGGCGGTGGATGGCTACCAGTCCGACGAGGCCATTGCCGACCTCGACCTCCCGTCATCCGACTCGGACAGGGAGGAAGGCGGCGACGGTGCTGACGAACTCGACGAATATGGCGACCTCATCCAGCCCTCCACCGGTACCACAACCCTTTCAAAGCCTTCCGGGAAGCGGTCCACCGGGACTGCTCCCCAACGCTACATCAACGCGAGAGAGGTGCTGGAGAGGTTGAACCTCTTGTTCGAAAAGGAGCAGGAAGTCCTGATGCTCTTGTACAGCTCGAAGCCGGTGGCCAGGTTCTCATCGTCTCCCGCCGCCTCCGCCACTCCCCGCCTCACCGCCCATTGGTTCTTCATCCAGACGATTCTTGTGCCTCCCAACAAGTACAGGCCGGAAGCACGCACGGGGGAGTCTATCGCGGAGTCGCCGCAGAACAGTCTTTACAAGATGATCCTGAGAAGCTCCAGCAAGGTCGCCCAGACGTTCCGCGAGCTCCAAGACCAGACCAAGGATGCCACCGCACTCCATGCTGCCTGGACTGAGCTGCAGGACTGCGTGAACTCGCTGATCGACCAGGGGAAAAACCCGGTCCAGGGTGCGAGAGCCAAGGGCACCGAGGAGGGCATCAAGCAGAAGCTGGAGAAGAAAGAGGGCTTGTTCCGCAAAAACATGATGGGCAAGCGAGTCAACCACGCTGCTCGCAGTGTCATCTCGCCAGACCCGAACATCGAGACCAACGAGATCGGCGTGCCGCCCGTGTTCGCCCGCAAGCTGACGTATCCGGAGCCGGTTACGAGCCACAACTTCAAGGACATGCAGCAAGCGGTCATCAACGGCCCCGAGAAGTGGCCTGGTGCGGCTGCGATCGAGAATGAGAACGGGCAGGTGATCAACCTGCGGAACAAGACGCAAGAGGAGCGGGCCGCGCTGGCGAACCAGCTTCTAGCGCCGACGGCCGGCAGCAGCTTTGGCGGCGTGCGCAACAAGAAGGTGCTCCGGCACATCGCCAACGGCGACGTGGTGCTGATGAACCGGCAGCCGACGCTGCATAAGCCGTCCATCATGGGCCACCGGGTGCGGGTTCTGCCGGGCGAGAAGACGATCCGCATGCACTACGCCAACTGCAACACCTACAACGCCGACTTCGACGGTGACGAGATGAACATGCATTTCCCGCAGAACGAGGTGGCGCGAGCCGAGGCGCTCCAGCTGGCTGACACGGACCACCAGTACATCTCCGGCACCCAGGGCAAGCCCCTCCGCGGCCTGATCCAGGACCATCTGTCGGTGTCGGTCGCCCTGTGCAGCCGGGACACCTTCTTCGACCGCGGCACGTACCACGAGCTTGTCTACAGCGCCCTGCGCCCGGAAAGTGGCCACATCCTGCGCGAGCGCATCGAGCTGGTGCCACCCGCCATCATCAGGCCGGTCCCGCGCTGGACGGGCAAGCAGGTGGTGACAACCATCCTGCGCAACATCCGCCCGCTAGACTGCGGCGAACTCTGGATGACGGGCAAAAGCCAAGTGCCTGCGGCCGCCTGGGGCGCCCACGCCAACGAGGAGAACCAGGTGCTTTTCCGAGACGGCGAGTTTATCACTGGCATCTTGGACAAGGCACAGCTGGGTCCGAGCGCGAAGGGGCTGATCCACGCTGTGCACGAAGTCTACGGGCCGGCCACGGCGGGCAAGCTGCTCAGCAGCTTTGGCCGCCTGCTGACCCGCTATCTCAATATCCGGGCTTTCAGCTGTGGCATGGACGACCTAAAGCTGACGCCGCAGGGGAACAGCACTCGCAAGAACATCATCGAGAAGGCCAGTGCTGTGGGCCTCCGTGTAGCGACTGAGTACGTCGGGTTGGACGATGAAGCGCGGCCTGTGTCGGGGGCCACCGATCCGGCCCTCCTCGAGCGGCTCGAAGAGGTCATGCGGGATGATGGCAAGCAAGAAGGCCTGGACAGAGTGATGAATTCGGCCGCGGGTGACCTCTCGACCGAGATTACCAGGGCGTGCATGCCTGGTGGCCTTGAGAAGCAGTTCCCCAAGAATCAGATGCAGCTGATGACCATCTCCGGCGCCAAGGGCGGGGCCGTCAACGCAAACCTCATCTCGTGCAACCTGGCCCAGCAGGTGCTGGAGGGTCGAAGGGTGCCACTGATGGTCAGCGGGAAGTCGCTTCCGTGCTTCAGGCCCTTCGAGGTGGACATCCGTGCCGGGGGCTACATCGTCAACCGTTTCCTGACCGGCATCCGACCTCAGGAGTACTACTTCCATCACATGGCCGGCCGTGAGGGCCTCATCGACACGGCGGTCAAGACGTCACGCTCCGGATACCTGCAGCGCTGCCTGATCAAGGGCATGGAGGGGCTCAGAATAGGATACGACAGTTCGGTCCGTGACTCGGACGGCTCTCTGGTGCAATTCTTATACGGCGAGGATGGCCTCGACGTGACCAAGCAGAAGTACCTGACCGACTTCGAATTCGTCCTCGAGAATTTGAAGTCGGAGCTCGCGCAGCTGAACATATCAGACCCAAAGACCAACACGCTCTTCGACCACCGCGAAGAGATCATGCGCATGAACAAGTCTATGGTAAAAAGGGCCAAAGCAAACTGGAGAGGCCTGTCCGCCGACCCAGTCAACTCCATACTCAATCCGGCGCTACACGCCTACGCCACATCGGAAAATTTCTTTGAGGCGATGTCGGACTACGTCAAGAAAAACGAGCATGGCCTGGTCAGGGAGAAAAGGGAGAAGGAGGACGGGGGCTCCCCACGTGTCCGATTGGGAAGGAAGGGCGCCGAGAAGGTTTTCAGTGCCAAATTCATGAGGTCTCTAGTGCAGCCCGGCGAGGCCGTGGGCATTGTAGCCGGCCAGTCGGTCGGCGAGCCTTCGACGCAGATGACCCTCAACACATTCCATCTGGCTGGCCACTCCGCCAAGAACGTCACGCTTGGGATTCCCCGTCTGCGGGAGATCCTCATGACGGCCAGTGCCAAGATTTCCACGCCAGCAATGACCCTCTTCCTCAATGAGGAGCTCCCCCTCGAGGACAAGGAAAAGTTCGCCAAAGCGATCAGCATGTTGCCGCTGTCATACGTTGTCGATCGGGCCACCGTTTTCGAGCGGGTCGGCGCCGGGCTGGCCCACCCGCTGGCCAAGATCTTTGACGTGCGGCTACGCTTCTTCCCATCCGCCGATTACTGCAGGACGTACGCAATTATCGTCGCCGATGTGCTCCACACAGTGGAGACAAAGTTCATGAGCACGCTGTGCAAGCTCGTGGCCGGGGAGGTGAAGAAGAAGTTCTCATACGAGAGTGCCGCTACGCCGGCCATCGGCGAGAAGGCAGGCGTGGTCGAGATGGCATCTACTGCAGCGGCGGCTAGAGGTGGTGGCGGGGATGACGACGACGACGACGATGACGATGACGGCGATGATGGCGACGCCACAGCGGCCAAGCAAAGAGCGAATCGAAGCGAGGCGGTCTCGTACGGGCCCAATGATGAGGAGGACGACGCAATCCAGCAGAGGATGCAGCGCGAGGCGGATTTCGAAGACGAGGGCTTTGAGGGCAGCCCGCCGCCGGAATCGTCTCCAGCCAAGGGAATGTTCGACGGTGACGAAGTGGATGAGGAGGGGGACACGCGCGGCGACCAGGCAACATCGCAGTCGGAACAAGACGAGGCGGCGGCTAAGTCGCGGGAGTCACGAGTGCGTCACAAGCATCCTGAGGTGACGAAGTTTCGCTGCGACGAGGCTGCGGGTGAGTGGTGTGAAATCGCCCTCGAGTTCAGCGCCAGCATCCCGAAGATCCTCATGCTCAGCTTGGTGCAGGAGGCTGTGCGCAAGGCGGTCGTGCAGCAGATCTCTGGCATCAAGGCGTGTACCTTTGTGGCAGACGAGAAGGTCGAGGATCCGCGTACCGGCGAGCAGAAGGAGGTGGCCGTCGTCCATACAGACGGCTCCAACATACGGGCCATGCAGATGTACGGCGACTTTATCAATCCCAACCTCATCGTCACCAACGACATTGCGGCCGTGCTGGATATCTTTGGAGTAGAGGCATGCCGTGCAAACATCATCCGCGAGCTCGGGAGTGTGTTCGCCTCACACGCCATTACCGTCGACAACCGCCACCTAAACCTAATCGCCGACCACATGACAAAGAGCGGCGGCTTTGTGCCGTTCAACCGCATGGGCCTAAAGGGCAATGTCAGTCCCTTCACAAAGATGAGCTTCGAGACTACGCTCGCCTTCCTGAAGGACGCCGTCCTCGACGGTGACTGGGACGACCTCACAACCCCGAGCAGCCGCCTGGTCTTGGGCCGCCTTGGCAAAGTAGGCACCGGCGCGTTCGACGTCCTGACGCAGGCGCCGATGAATCACTTCGACTCCGTCGGCTCCAACTAGGTAACGGCAGGTCTTATCATCGATGCAAGGTGGTTCAATGAAAAAGAGCAGTGGAAACAATAAGTTGGGCGTGAAGAAGCATGCATGAGTCATAGATCAAGTGAACAATAATGAGATTGAGGATTGGTTACGTGTGTGGCGAAGCTCTGGATTGCTAAGAACCTCGCCGTGATAATCAGTGATTTGGTACCTAGGGCATGCAAGGCCCTCACAGGGGGTATGGTATGAAAATGCCAGTCCCAGCTCAGCTAGACGGGCGAGACGCCGAGACAGTGCGAGGTGCATCACGACGAGTGGATATGGGCCAATTCCGATCAGTGCGCGTCGGATCAAAACATTGATCATGCACTGTCATTCGCGACACGAATGGTTGATGAAAGTGGTTGGTGAGGGCGGGGGCCTAGCTGGCAAAAAGAACGCGTTCGTGTCAAATGTGTATTGTTTGGGGCATCTCGCAAACGGCACTTGTGTCGTCATAACCCTAATGTACAACCCCGAAAGAACCAACTCGCAGAACGCCATATTAACCCCCAGAAGAACCCATTGTCCCGTGTCAAGTGAATCCCATTCGCATCAGACCCAGGCTAAAGACGTCAAAAGAAACAGCTTAGTTGCGCTCGCCACGCAGGCGGCGGGCCAGCTGGATGTCCTTCTGCAGAGACAGTTAGCATTTGATGGCGCATGGGCAGCTTGTGACGTCTGGATGTGAAGGTGTGCCAACTTACCGATTGAATGGTGACACGCTTGGCATGGATGGCGCACAGGTTGGTGTCCTCAAAGAGCGAGACGAGGTAGGACTCGACCGACTCCTGCAGGGCGCCGATGGCCGAAGACTGGAAGCGCAGGTCGGACTTGAAGTCCTGGGCGATCTCACGAACCTGTTGTTTGTGTGGTCAGCAGCTGCCAATTGAACGACGACGGCGACTGTGGTTGGCTGTGAACTGGACTTACCAGACGCTGGAAGGGCAGCTTCCGGATCAGAAGCTCCGTCGACTTCTGGTAGCGACGGATCTCACGAAGAGCGACGGTACCGGGCTTATAGCGGTGAGGCTTCTTGACACCGCCGGTAGACGGGGCGCTCTTGCGAGCAGCCTTGGAGGCCAGCTGCTTGCGAGGCGCCTTGCCACCAGTGGACTTGCGCGCAGTCTGCTTGGTGCGAGCCATTGCGAATGATTATGAGATGGAAAAAAGATACGTGTGGAATCGAGGCGCGATGCGCGATGATGATTTTTGCTGATGGGAGGTGGCGGATTGATGGAATAGCCGGAAGTGGATGTTGATGGTTGGGTGTTGTAGGAGAGAGAGATTGGAGATTGGTGGGGGGCGGGAGGACACTTAAGTAGGTTCAGAGGGGCGGGTCACGCTGCTGGCTGATTCTGATTTTGCTGCGCCCAGAATTTTGGAAGGTAAAATGCGCGCCAAAAATTGGAAGCATTGACCGGGGTTTGTTCGGGTGTGCATGCGTCAGATTGGCAAGCGAGAAGAGCGGGCTGTTTTGCAGGCAACACGGCCCTTCAGAATGGGCAGAATTAGGGGAGAAAAAAAAATAAACAGCTGGTCCGAGCGTGAGGCACCGGCCCACTTTACCCAGTGAGAACCGAATTTTGATTGGCCAGATTGACCCTGATTCCACCCGCTAATTGTGGTTTGTTTTGCTGATTCAAGCGCGTGCTGCGGCTGAGTATAGGCAGGTAGACTACCGTGGGTGCGGTGAGACAGGCGGACAGGGAGCCAGCAATATCAAACGAAACGCTTCACGGGCACCCACAAAGCCTTGCAGGAAGGTGGGAGCGAGGGGGAAAGAAAGCTCTGGAGGATACAATGTGGTACGTCGCGATAGACGCATCTGCGACCCTGGCACAGACTTTACGCCCAGTTCCAATATACAGCAAAAGGCATCTCGGGCATTTTGCCCGGGGACCTCGACTGTCGGACGGTTCTAGGCCGTCCGCTATATCGCCCGCAGGCGGTCCTTCTCCTTCCAGCAATGTGAACCCATCCTCTGCTTAACGGCCTTGGTCAAAGCCGCCTTATGTTGTCATCATGCATACCCTTTTTTTTTCGTCGCATTACTCCCAGAGAGGGTACCGTTTTCAAGGCAGTTGATGCAGGTATGTAGAACAACCGTTCACCGCCAATACGCCACTTCCAACTCGATGGTGTGTGGCTTTGCATGTCTTCTGGTGTGCGACGGGCTGCCGCCAGCACCAATCACGGACCATGATTGGATCAGGACCTGTCTCTGTTTTTTTTTCCCTCGCGCGAAATTTCTGGAAAGGGGAATTTCCAGCTAGTGGAGACAGGGGAGCAAGGGGATTCGAGGCACGCAAGCAACCAGCCCGTTCTCCACAGATGCAGCCTTCCCGCACGTGCCGGCTGGGCCTCCATGAGAATCACTGGCTGATCCGGGACCGTGTTGCTCCCGCATTTAAAGAAGCGCATCCCCACGGCGGTTGTCAACGCTAATCTTCCGAGCCATCCACATCCAAACGACCAACTGCACACTCAACCGCAACATCGCTGCCTCAAGTCCTACACCTCCTACTTCATCTCACCCCGCATAAAAAAATGACTGGACGTAAGTGCAATGACATCACCCATGGCGATGACCTACTGTCACATCGCGTCGTGCCGGATCGCGACGGGGTCCTTCATTGCCTCTCATGTTTGGCAGCCGGCTAACCAGGTTGTGGTAACATAGGCGGCAAGGGCGGCAAGGGCCTCGGCAAGGGCGGCGCCAAGCGCCACCGGAAGATTCTTCGCGACAACATTCAGGGTATCACCAAGCCCGCCATTCGTCGTCTCGCTCGTCGTGGTGGTGTCAAGCGTATCTCGGCCAGTAGGTTTTCCTGTTCCACTTGCCCCCAGCTCTGCATGTCAATCTGCCACTCACTAACACGCCCTTCCACAGTGATCTACGAAGAGACACGCGGTGTGTTGAAGTCGTTCCTGGAGGGCGTCATCCGTGACGCGGTCACATACACTGAGCATGCAAAGCGGAAGACGGTTACGTCGTTGGATGTCGTCTATGCCCTGAAGCGGCAAGGCCGCACCCTGTACGGCTTCGGTGGCTAAATGTCATGACTGTCATGTTTTCTCACGATTGGTTTGCGGTTGGGCTAGGTCTAGGTTGTCTCCGATCATGGGATTTGGTATTTGCTTTGGGTTCACTGTACCATAGGGGCCATCGGTGTTTTGTGCGGAACGCGCAGTAATTGATTCCCGCCCCCAGCTCTTGGGTGGCATTCTTTCCACAAAGTTTCATTGTCGAATGAGATTGGCGTGCATGGTGTCTTCCGGGGGCATGGTGATCACGTAGGCCGTAGGTTCATTCCGCTTAATATGCACCGATAGAATATAACCCGAAACTTGTAAAAAGGCCATTGCCCGAAAATATGCGTTGGATGTTGCAGGGAAGCGAACTCCCAAAATGGTCGGCTCCAGGCACTAAAGCAACTTCGGCCTCAGGTACCAAAAGCGGGTTAGGAATAACTGTCATGGGCACAACGTATGGTATAGATTGAATATGAGTTGTGCCTTAGCAAAGGCAAGCTACGGAATTGGAACACGTGGGAGGTGAAAATATTGGTGTGCGTGTGGTCCGTGCACAGGGCATGCGGTCAAGGTATACACGTGACGCAGCAGACATGGCTGGGAACGGGCTAGGCCCGTGACAGTACTCTGCCTCTATGTTGTTCGTCCTCGAACAACTACTAAAGCAGTCGGTCTTACATGCACCGTGCTGTGGCGTGGCATGGCTGACCGTGGCGTTGCGGGTCAGTGGCAGATAAGGATTCTGCCCAACGATAAGGCTGACCGCCTGGCCCCACCACAACGCAAAAGGTCTATTCCCCGACTGGGAATTGCTTCTCTTTTTCTCTCTCTTTTCCTAAGCTTAGATTTCACCAAGTTGACTCGTTTCCGGAGCCTCGTTTCCGTAGCACCTTCAATACCGTGACACACCGTGTGAAAGCAAGTTAAGGCGCGCACTCCGCCGAGGACAGTGCTCCGTCGGAGTAGTGGGCGCGTCTGGCCCGGGGGGCTTAGTGCCTAGCGCGAAGGTAACGGTTTTGCGGGGACGGCCACGTCGTCGTGGCGCTGGTATAGCAGCCGGTACGACTGGCGGCGGAGCTGGCGCAGCGGCGGGCATGGCGGTGGTCTTGGTAGCAGGTTTGGTAGTGTTTGCCGGTACGGGCACTGGCGACTCGTCGCGCTGTTTCACCTTTTTTAGCACGGACGGTGGTGGGCTGGGTTTATCAGGGTGTGTCTCATGGAACCGTAGTATCACGTCTTCTTCCCTGTCAAGGTCCTTGAGAGGCTGCCATGAGGCCTCGTGGTCTTTCCACTGTACCATGAATGCCAACCGTCTTCGTTGTGACAGTCCAGAAGAGCCTCGAAGACCCAGCGGGCTGACTGCTCCTCGACTCCATCTTCTCGGACCAAGACTCGGCCGCGGAGGTGTCGAGATTCGGCGTCGTTGATTTCCGTTTGTCCAGGCTGAGGTTCTGTCGTCGACTTGGGCTTTAGCAGGGAGTTGTGGAACACAGTGAAGATTTTGACACCAGCAGGGAGTTTAAGGGAACGGGCCCTGCGATATACTTTGTCGACCTCGTAGGGAGCTATCCACTCATCATCGCCCTTTTTCATGGGCCGGTTGGTCTTCATGTTCTTAGTACTAACATAGACCATCTGGCCTGTAGTAAATATAGGTGAATCGGAACAGTTACGGTTGGCGGACTCTTCGTACCGCTCCATAGACTGCTTGGCAAGAGCCTTCAGCAGTGTGAGAATGCGTTCGTGACGGTCAGCCACGGCGTTGGCACGGTAGAATTGTTGTTTTTGGACCGGTGTCAGGTCGGGCGGACACAGGGTCGAGGGTTCTACGCCGAGCTTGGTGAAAGCCGTAGTTGGCGAAGAACGGCGAGGTCCTTGTCGTCTCTGAGATCATGTTATTTGACGCGAACTCGGCTAGTGGGAGCCAACAGGCCCAGTCATTCTGTCTGAAGTTCATAAGCGCTCGTAAATACTGCTCGAGGATCGCATTAATGCGTTCGGTCTGACCGTCGGTCTCTGGGTAATACCAGACCCGGCACTCCGATGGCTCGGAGTCTGGTTCGACAAAATGCTCCGTTTCGGCCCACATGTGAAACACCGGGCAACGCAGGCTGAGAAAGTAGTCAGGCACCTCCGGAGTTTCTCCAACACCTGCCACGGCCCTCCGGTAGCCGCCCTACGACAAGCAGTAATCACCGTCATACTCCCAATTCTATTCTACGGAGCAGAAGTCTGGTACGCGGGCCGTACCAAACCGGACCGCAGCAGGGCTCGGCGACCAATAGGCACCCGCCAGGAGCACCTCCTCGACATAACCGACAGGGTGATCAAAAGCTCGCTAAGGGCGGTCCTCCCCGTTTGGAAAACGACCCCAGCCGCCACACTTCATCGGGAAGCAGCCATCCCTCCGGTAAGAGTCCTCTTAGAGGGAATTAGAGCCCGCTTCGCAGCCCGAATCCAAACGGTAGACCCAGGCCACCCCCTAGTCTACCGCGCACGCCGCATCCCGGCGAGACGGAACACCAGCCACGGCATCGGAGATGCGGACCGCCCAGACCGCCTCCAAACGAACCTGCAACGCGCCGCCAGGCTCCTCCCGGAAGCCCAACGGCCCCTGCTCCTACTCCAGAAACGATACCAGGCTGAACCCAAACCGTTCGTCACCAATCGAAAGAAGGCAGCAGCAAAGGCCTTAACGAACTGGGCTGAGGCGCTGCCCCCAAACGAGGCCATCGTGTACTCTGACGGGTCCAAGAACGGGAAAGCAGTTAGGTACGGATACTTCATCGTCAGGGACAAAGCCAACATTGGCCAAGGCTGAGGGAGACTCCCAGAACCAGCTGAGGTGTTCGACTGAGAGGCAGTCAGGGCATGGTAGGGCCTAAGGCACGCACGCCGGCTCACTACAGCCCCTATAGTCCATGTTTGCCTGGACAACAGCTCCGTCGGCGCAGCCTTAAAAGGACACCCAGCAGATAGCTCACAAGAGGCTTTCCGACTCTTCCAGGCTTCTGGAGAAAGCCGCGAGATTCGGGTAAAGTGGGTACCCGGCCACGAGGGGGTGGCAGGAAACGAGGCGGCCGACCAACTGGCCAAGGAAGGGACCGAGTGTAACGACTGGCTTTTGCAAGCGGAATAGAAAAGGAGGTTGCTCAATTCTCTCACAAGCAGGTGGCTGAAAACGTGAATGCAGGAACAGCCTGTCTCTTGTCCTGTTCTCTCAACGAGTAAGACCAAGATGACAGAGCAGAGAACCAAGAACAAAGAACAAAGAACAGAGACGATCGCTTGGCTCCCTCCTTCACTCCAAGTGAGAGGGGAAAGCAACAAGCTAAATACAAAGCAAAGAGCAGTGACCTCTGAGCAGTGACCTCTATCTGATCTTCGTCTCGAAGATGCTCCGGGCCATGCCTAGTCCCTTGTGTTTCCAACGTCCTTGTCATAGCACGATCGGCCATAGCGCGATCGTGCACTCCTCAGCTCGCCCGTTGTCACAGTTCCATGGAAGAGACAGAGGGAGAGTCCCTCTCCTTAAGTATAAGAGAGGTGGAAGGTCGATGACGTTGACTGAGGTAATCGTTGACGTAGTCGTTGACGTTGTGACTTGGCCAGAGCCTCGTGGTCACTCGAGGCTTTGCGGTCAACAACTCTGATGATTGGTGATCATCAGTCAACACAAACAACAGAGACCATCCTGCTTTAACCATGGCCCCCCTACGGACGCCCCAGACGTACGAGGAGCTCGCCTCGGACTTTCACTCGTCCTTGAAAGCTTCTGAAAAGCATTACGATCCGCAGCAGTTCTATACTGACCGTCGGTATGGACGAGGAAACTCATCAAACCTACCATATCATGGTATCACCCAAGGCAACAGGGATAGACCTCCCCCTGTACGAGACACACGATCCCCCGCGCACTTTGGCGGTGCTGGGTATGCAACCGAGAAGGCTGCTGGTCCACCAAGCATACAGCTAAAGACCGCAAGATAGCCTACGACAAGTTCGCAACGATGAAGAACAACGGACTTACCAACAAGACGTATTCTGCGTTTCTTACGGACTTCGAAGGACTTGAGATCAGCTCTGATGACAGAGACGAGAACGACGATCACCTCACCCTGAAGACGTTTTCCACGATGCACAAGAAGCTCTCGACGTGTCACAGTATCTTCAACACGTCATTTCCTTGCAAGAAGCCGCATGTCGCCACCGATTTGCTCTGAACCCGTCATCCACGAATTGCTTTCAGCTTAGCGCGTACGCCGCTGAGGTTTTCCAAGGCATTCTGCCGGATACAGGTGCAGCTGAGAAGTCTACAGCTGGCCATACCCAGCTTTTGGCCCTTCAGAAACACCTCCCGGACGTTGCTCTGGACCACTTTCGAGCAGGAGAGGCTTCAGTCCGCTTTGGCGTCGGAGGTCATCATTCATCTCTCGGGACAGTGGACGTACCGACTCCCATCGGGAAGTTCACCTTCCACGTCATGGATACGCCGACCCTCTTCCTCCTGTACTTGGATGATATGGACCGTGCCGGCGTTTACTTTGACAACACTCGAGATGTGCTAGTCAAGCGCATTCCCAACGGAAAAACTACCGAGACACCCATCACTCGACGTTGGGGACACCAGGTTCTTCAAGCAAGACGATTCCACAACCTTTCTGACGGAAGCAGAGATGCGACAACTTCACCGACGTTTTGGACACCCTTCTGCCAACCGCCTCTACGAACTCCTGCATGCTGCAGGACATAGTGACGTACAACGCGCTGTCCTCGATGCCATCAACAAGGCCTGCCACCACTGCCAAATCAAAGGCGCAGCCCCTCGACGCTTCAAGTTCATCCTGACAGAAGACAAAGACTTCAACTATGAGGTTTACGTCGATGTTATGTACTTGAGCAACAAGCCTGTGCTCCACGTCGTCGACTCAGCTACTGGATCCAAAGCTGCTCGATTCTTGCCAGACCTCTCGGCAGAATCTACTTGGCGTACCTTTCGTACCTGCTGGTGCGCAACCTATCTTGGACCCCCCGACCAAATGGTCCATGATTCCGGTATCAACTTCGCTGGCGCTATCTTCCAACGCAATGCCCGCTCCTTTGGCATCACCTGTCGAGAAATGCCCGTCGAAGCCCACCACTCCGTCGCCAAAGTCGAACGCTACCATGCACCTCTCCGACGTACCTACAAGATTCTTCAAGATGAACTCGGAGCAACCGTTCCCGATATCGAGAAACTTCAGCTAGCCTGCAAAGCCGTGAACGACACTGCCGGACCCGATGGATACGTGCCTACTCTCCTGGTCTTCGGAGCCTACCCTCGACTGACAGCGGAGTCACGCCCTTCCCAGAGCACAGCGGCCCGAGGAGCCGCAGTAGAAAAGGCACTTGCTGCAGTGCGACGTCACTATGCTCAGCGCGATGTTTCCCGAGCCCTTGCTGCAAGGAACGGACCAGTGACTACAGAGCTCCTTCCCGTGTCACTGCCAATCGGAAGCGAAGTGCTTGTCTATCGTAGAAAAGAAGGATGGACAGGGCCATACAAAGCCCGAAGTACAACAGGAACACAGTGACGGTCAAGATGACCAATGGATCTTCTGACTTCCGTGCCACCTCTGTCAAGCCCTATCATCGACACGACGACAAAACAGCCCCTAAGTCAACCATTAGCATCGACATCGAACCATTTCGTCATCCTGAGTCCAAGCAACTACGACCTCGAGGACAACCAACTAAGAAAAAGCAACACACTATCGCGAACACGGTGATCACTCAATACTTCACCATCGAGAACGAAGACTCTGGTGATTTCAGCATCACCTTCATCACTCGGAAGGAGAAAGACGCATATAGTCTCGCTCTCGCTCTCCGAGCACAAGGAGTTATTCCTGATACCGGCGAACCCCTTCAGGAATCCGACAACAAGGAGATCACTACTCTCATCGACAACGGTATTCTCGTCCCAACTCCCTACGATCCTGTGGAACACGCTGGCGTACGCATCTTCAGCGCACGCCTTGTCTACGAAATCAAGGGAAAAATGGACCCCAACCCATACGAGAAGTCTCATCTAGTTGTTCAAGGCTACAGCGACACAGACAAGTCAAAAGTCTTAACGCAGTCACCTACTATTCAGAGGTGCAGCCAGCGCATTGTCTTCGCGCTGACACCGGCCCTGCTGGCTGTGGGAATGACCGCTGAGATACGAGATATCACAAAGGCTTACACACAGTCAACATCAGACCTCAACCGCCTTATTCTGGTACGAGTTCCCGACTTCTTAAAAGAGAAGTACCCAGAGGGAACGGTCTTCCGTGTCAAGCGACCACTCTACGGAATCGCGGAAGCTGGCATGTGCTGGTTTGCCACATACCACGTTCACCACACGCAACGCCTGAAGATGCAAGTCTCTTCATACGATCCCTGCCTTCTGATTGCAACAAACAGAGACCCAATCGACTTCAACATTACAGGCATGCAGACAGACGACACCTTCAACGTGGGAACCGAAGCCTTCATGGACCTCGAAGACAAGGAACTCAAGGCAGCCAACCTCCGTGCGAAGCCTCGCACAAAAGCCACTACTGAGCCTACCGACTTCAACGGATGTCGAGTCCGCCTCGATGGACACAACCTCATCATCTCTCCCAAGGGACAAGGCAACAAGCTGGAAACAGCAACTTCGACTAAGAGCTACGTCGAACAATGAGCCCGCGGAGCATACATTGCATCGATCTGTCAACCAGAAGCTTCCTTCGATCTTTCCATCGCAGCTCAACATCAACAGCCCGATGAAGCTCAGATCAAGACGCTGAACAAGCGTCTAGCATGGCAGATTACTAACAAGGACAAAGGACTCCGTTATCTTCCCCTCGACCTGACAACAGCCAAGATCATCGTATTTGTTGACGGTTCCTTTGGCAACAATACCGACCTCAGCTCACAGATCGGTTACATTGTTGTCCTCGTCAACGAAACAACTCAGGACGATGGAACTATCACCATCACCGGCAATCTCATCCACTGGTCATCAACCAAGTGCAAGAGAGTCACTCGGAGCGTCCTCGCTTCCGAGATCTACAGCATGACCGCTGGTTTTGACTTGGGCTATGTTATGGCCGGTACTCTCATCATGGTGACTGAAGGACTACAACTATCTTCCTTTCCCCTCGTCATCTGTACCGACAGCTTTTCCCTCTACGAGTGCATCACGAAGCTCGGTACCACCGCCGAGAAACGTCTTATGATAGACGTTATGGCTCTACGACAGTCATACGAGCGCCGGGAACTCTACGAGATTCGCTGGATACACGGAGACGACAACCCGGCCGACGCCATGACCAAGGGCAATCCCAACCAAGCCCTCACCAAGTTCGTGGACACTAATGAACTTACCATCCGAGTGCAAGGTTGGGTTGACCGCACCAAAGGCAATGCAGAGACGGCCACTTAGTGGCAGCCTCTGTTGCCAAGCAGCTTGTTCTACTAGGGACTTCGGCAAAAGAAAAAAATGCCAGTGTTGTTTTTATTGACTGATGATCACCAATCATCAGAATTGTTGACTGCAAAGCCTCGAGTGACCACGAAGCTCTGGCCAAGTCACAACGTGAACGACTACGTCAACGATTACCTCAGTCAACGTCATCGACCTTCCACCTCTCGTTGTACTTAAGGAAAGGGACTCTCCCTCTGCCTTTTCCATAGAACCTAGCTTAGAATACATAGATGAATTGAACCTGCCTTGGCAACCCCCTCTCATACCGCACACGTGCAATCGCTTTCTACCTGGGCCTTCCAACACACACCACTTGCGCGGTCGCGTCCTTACTCGAGAGGATGGCACTGAGGAATCCATAGAGAGATGGGAGTTCGAGGCCATCCTTGATTGTCACAACGAGGATGGGTGGCATTACCTGACAAAGTGGAAGTATCACGCACCAACCTGGCAACCCCTTAAGGACTTTGATGATGAGGACGTCCTGAAGTTCCACGCTGCCAACCCAGACAAAGTCGGTCCGCCACCGTCCGTGGTTCAAAGAGCAAAGCAACACGTTGAAAACTCCGAACCCGCTGAGATACCTTCAGACGAAACTCCGCACAGTGGGATCCTGCCCGCTGAAACGCCGCCGGCTTCAGCCAAACGCAGCAGTGGCCGCCCTCGCAAAAAGGTGACTTTCGCAACAGACACGAAGCCTGGAGCACCCGAGAACGGAGCACCCGAGAACCCAGCATTGCGCCGCAGCAAGAAGGTAAACGCCCGCCTCAACACCGTTTTGCTTAGCCCGGGAAGACCTGGTAGTTGCTGTTTTGACGCTGTTCGTGGACGAACAGCCTTGAGGGAGGGTACTGTCACGGGCACAGATCGCAAGATGTCCAGATTGCAGGATGTGGGGTCGCATCACGTGACAGGACCATGTCACGTGACCACAACTCACAACTTAGTTCACTCGCCGATCTCTCTTCTAGTTTAGACCTCTTCAAGGCACAACAACGTCTCTTCCTCTTTCTCCTTGTTCGACCCTTGACACTCGGGCTGAGCTTTGCACCCCTGCTACGGCTTGTTGTCGCACGGCGTGTTATGCAAGTGGATAGGAGGCCGGAGACTCTGCTCCAGAGGCAGGAGATGTGTAAGCCCGGCTTCCGGGTGGCTTCAGGCCACCAGGCAGCTACCGATTGGAAATTGCAGGAGACTAAGAGACTAGCCAAAGCCTAAGGAAAAGGCTAGAAACCCAGAGGAAGGGAGGGAGCTCAGGAGAACGGAAGAGATTTTTGGGAGACAGACAGATTTCACAATGGGAAAACCCTCTGAGATCAGGTACATGCATCGATTGAACCCTCGCGATTTGACACTTGTTGGCCGACTGCTAGGGTAAGTTGAACCCTCAGCTTTTTTGAGTTCAAGTCCAATGGATTTAAACTTGAAAGCTTTAGGACAACCTGCTGCGGTTTTGGTTGGGTTGGTTTGTAACGACGGGCTTTTGCAAGCGGAATAGAAAAGAAGGTTCCTCAATTCTCATCACAAGCAGGTGGCTGAAAACGTGAATGCAGGAACAGCCTGTCTCTTGTCCTGTTCTCTCAAAGAGCAAGACCAAGATGAAAGAGCAGAGAACCAAGAACGAAGAACAAAGAAGAGACGATCGCTTGGCTCCCTCCTTCCCTCCAAGTGAGAGGGGAAAGCAACAAGCTAAATACAAAGCAAAGAGCAGTGACCTCTGGGCAGTGACCTCTATCTGATCTTCGTCTCGAAGATGCTCCAGGCCATGTCTAGTCCCTTGCGTTTCTAGCGTCCTTGTCATAGCACGATCAGCCATAGCGCGATCGTGCACTCCTCAGCTCGCCCGTTGTTACAGTAACAGTGTTGAAAACAGCTGCAAGAACCAGAAAACCTCTATATAGCCAAGTGCTTAAGAGGAATGGGAAACCAACAGGCTTCCAGGGAGCTTGGCCTACGAGTAGCCAGAACCTCAGGCCTACAGAAACCCAAAGCCCAAAGCCTGCAGAAACCCAAAGCCCTAGGCTTACTGAAAAACCCCAGCAAAGCACGTGGGAAAAAGTAGGAAAGAAGAAACCTTCCCAACCAACCTGTCACGGTCAGAGACGCCGAGAGGCTGGGAAGCTAATGTGGTGATGCAATTGACGAGGATTCTGCTATGAAGAGGGAAAGAAGGGAAGGTCTGAAAGAGAGGCTTCCAACCCGGCACAAAATAGAGGGTTCTGCCGGAAGGCGGTGAAGGCCAGTGGTGGGCGTGCCCGAAAAGTGGGGCCCTTGCGGACAGCTACCGTCACACGATCCCCCTCCAAGGCCTTGTATCGCGAAGGCGGTGCATGGCCTTGCTACTTGTACCTCGTCGGCCTTTTCTTCCTCTCATAGCTTACCTTCTCGGCCGAATTGTCGTCCTCGTTGTCCTCCATCAACCTGTCCTCTGCCGCGGCTCGGATTCACTCCTGCAGGTTAACTGGCGGGCTTGCTGCCGAGGGATACTGCCGATGAAAAACCTCGAGTGCCGTTGGTGAGTTTCTCAAATCCCTCGCAGGATACCAAGTTTCATCGGGGTCGCAGCCTTTCCAGTCGACTTGGTACTCCAAGGTTTTGCCTCGTCCTGATAAACGTGAAGCGAGCACCTTGTCCACTTCCCATTCAGGTTCGCCGTTGATCTCTTCGGGCGGTTCGGGTTCCTGGTGTTGTTGAGGAAGGGGATCGTCCGGGGCTTTGTGCAGTCGGTCAGCGTGAAACAGTGGAGATTCTTTGTACCCGGGCGGCGTCTCGAGGACGAAGCTGTGCCCTTTGATCTCTAACACCTTCCATGGGCCGACGTATTGAGAGTCGAGGCGGGTTGTTGGGGCGGCGGTAGTGAAGCCGCGCTTGCGGACGAACACAAAGTCTCCCACGCCAAAGTCCACAGGGCGCCTTTTCTTATTGGCCTGGACCTCCTGAGCTTTCTGGGCGGCTAGGGCGAAGTCATGGGCTTGTTCTTGGACAGCCTTGGCTTGCTCTACGAGCTCTCGTGCCTTCTGCTGTCTTTCCGACTCGTTGGCTTCGACCGGCAGGTCCAGAGAGAGGGGGTTCCGAGATTCAGTGCCAGAGAGAACCTTTAGTGGTGCCATACCGAGCGCTGAATGCCATGCCGAATTGTGGGCAAAGTCCAGAGCCGGGAGGTGCGCGCTCCACGTGGTCTGGTACTTGTCGACATAGAACCTTAGCTGCTGGTCCAGCTCCGCGTTGGTAACCTCTACTGCTCCCTGTGTCTGGGGGTGCAATGGACTTCCGTGGCGGTGCTTGGTGTCNATGGTCTGGTACTTGTCGACATAGAACCTTAGCTGCTGGTCCAGCTCCGCGTTGGTAACCTCTACTGGTCCCTGGTGTCTGGGGGTGCAATGGACTTCCGTGGCGGTGCTTGGTGTCAAACCGATGCATGCACTTGATCAACACAGGTTGTTCCATTGATCTCTGTCTGTTCTGTTCTGGCCCTCTCCGGGCCTCTGTCCCTTTTTCTCGTGGCTATTTTCTAGCCCCTTTCCTAGCCTCTGAGCTAGTCTCCTTTGTCAGACGGAGGGTGCACCAGATTGTTGTTATTATTGTTGTGTTTTTCGTGGTCAGGGCGAAAACTCTGATCTCTACGGATTACCAA